>JAHIAM010003188.1:0-39954 GCA_021605205.1 Aegilops longissima
GGCCTTTTCCTAGTAGTGGGCGGCCTCACCAGGCTGGCTCGCGAGGATGTAAATGCATCTAGTGCCCCTTAGTGATTTTGGTGTATTGAAGACTTATAGGTTAAGGGACTAATGTGTTTATGAGTGTACACAGGACTATAAGTCTATGAGGAGTTTGATATTTAAAGAGAAAGTCGACCCCTAAAAATGAAGTTCTTCGACTGAAGACTTTGATATTCTGAAGACTTTCTGAAGACTTTGAAAGTGAAGAAATTGGTGTGACCTTGAAGACTTGGTATTCATTTGAGGAACATGAAGCGTGAAGACTTTTGTTGTCGTAGTTTCGTTTTCTCTTTCTTGAGTCATAGGAAACACCGTACTATTAAAGGGGGTCGAGGAAATACTAAGGAAAAATTTCCATGTGATGCTCAACTCAAAATCCTACACCTACCAATCCCTTCGAGTGAAGCCTTTGGAAATCTCATACAGCTCAGTCAATTTCTTGATGTGAGAGGCGAAGTTCTTACAGTGTTGAGGAATTTGTTACGACTAAGGAGTTAGGAATTCGCCAAGTCGGATTGCCTACGATGAGGAACATGATAGCCCCGAGGAATTTGAGAGTCAAATTTCCGACCGTTCTTCTTTCTTGCCACCTGTCCCAAAATATCTTATCCACCTAATGGTCATATCATTGAAGGGCATTTATGTCTTATCATGTCGGGCTGCTCCTAGGCTATAAATAGCCGCCCCTACAACCACTAGCTGGTTGGCTGCTCGAGAGAACTTGACACTTGTCATTTGAGAGCAACCCATCCTCCGAGGACTTTGGCGAAAATCATCAGTGAGAAAAACCAAAAACCAAACCCTACAAACCCAAAGTGATTGAGCATCATGAAGAGATTGATCTGCGTGGATCCAATGCTTGTTACCTTTGAAAACTGTGCTTCTTCCAGACGGTTAGGCGTCATGGTCTAGAGCATCAAGAGGAATTGTGGATCGCCGAGTGACCAAGTCTGTGAAGGTTTGGAAGTCGCTGAAGACTTACCACGAGTGATTGGACCAGTCTGTGTGACCTTAGTTCAAGGAGAATCTGGTGAGGACTTGGTGTCTGAGCTGCGTGCTCAGCGATTTGGGTGTCCGGGACTGTGTGTCCTCGAGTTTAAATACTCAGCGCTCAACCAGGGACGTACAAGCCGAGACAGCAGTTGGAACTGGTCTACCAAATCATTGTCTTCACCAACCTAACTGGTTCTATTTCCTCAACTCTTTCATTTCCTCATTCTTGTGTTGAGTGTTCGTTCATATCGTGTTTGAAGACTTTGATGAAGACTTTCTCAATTTCCTCAGTTTAATTCTTCAGTCTGTTTGTCTTCATCTTGTGTTATCCTGTGTTTACGCTTTCTGTACTCTTTGATTGTCTTCATTTCATCATGACGACCATGCCCGCATTCTCTTATGCTTACTTCTGAGTACTTATTCCGCTGCAAGTAGTTCTTCACTTAGGAATTTCCTCACCGGCAAATTCCTCATTGAAGAATTCATAAAAATCGCCTATTCACCCCCTCTAGTCGATATAACGCACTTTCAATTGGTATCAGAGCAAGGTACTCCCTTGTTCTGTGTGATTTTGGTTTAACCACCTGGAGTTTTAGTTATGTCGACCGCGGGTATGATCAAAGTCTCAGCTGGGTGTCCTACCTTTGATGGGACGGACTACCCCTACTGGAAGAACAAGATGCGAATGCATCTTGAGGCAATTGACAACGATCTACGGTATGTTGTGGAAAATGGTGTTCCCTCTGTCTCACCCTCCTTTGAGCAGCTGCCGATGTGAAGAGATTCAAGCAACTCGATTCTCAAGCGAAGAATATCATATGTGGCCATCGAGCAAAGGACAATATGGAAGAGTGAGTGCTTTGGAAACTGCTCAGCTCATCGGGACAGGCTGTCCAAAGTAAATGAAGGAGTCTCAACTCAGCGTGACTCTCGAGTTGATGTTCTTGAAATCTCTTCAACGCTTTAAAAGACTCAACAATGAAAATGTTCAACAAACCTTCGATCGCCTCACTGACATCTCAAATGAGCTTCAAGCGCTTGGTGCCCTTGACATCACCGACCATGAGGTGGTGAAGAAATTGTTGAGATCGCTTGATTCCTCATTTGATACTCTACTTGCGATGATACAAGAGTGTCTTGACTACAAGTCACTTGATCCAGGTGATATCCTCGAGAGGCTAAATACTCATGAGTTCGACTTGCTAAAAAGAAAGATCTCTATGGTTCTAGCTATGGAAAATCACGTGCGCTGAAGGCCAAGGCTGTGTCTGAATATGATTGTGAAGACTCTGGTAGTAGCCTTGGAGATCCTGAAGAATTGAGCCAAGAGCTAGCACTGCTCGTGAAGAAATTCCAGAAGTTCTCAAGACGTGGTCGCTTTGGAAAATCCTCAAGGAGCGAGTGATTCCTCATCCAAATGACTATAAGAGAAGACTATGCCACAAATGCAAGAAACCTGGTCACTACATTCAAGATTGTCCTCAGTGGGAAAATGAATTAAATAAGAAGAAATACAAGGATTACAGTTCTGATGACGCTAAGAAGAAGAAGAAATCGTCGAAATCTTCATCATCAAAATCCTCAAAGTCTTCTTCTCACAAGAAGAGCATCTCCAAGAAGGCTCGGGCATTCATTGGCAAGGAAATGGACTCTGAAGCTGAATCGAGGAACATGAGGAAGAGGAGGCATCGGAAGAATCCGAGTGCGGTGTGGCGAGTCGGCTCTCGCTCATCGCTTTCGTCGACAAGTCCATCTTCTACTCAAGAAAATGACCTCACCAACAAAGCTGATGAAGATAGTGATGACTACGCCCCACCTATTGCTTCATGGCAAAGGGTGCCAAGGTACTCAAATATACCTCATCCGAATCTAGTGAAAATGAATCGATGAAGATCTCAAGCCCAGACTACTCAAAACTTGCTAAGATTGTGTAAAACAACAAAGGGCTTTTGAAAAGGTTCAAAACATGCTAGACAAAAGTGATGATATGTTGGGTGAAGAAATGGATCGCACTAAAGCCTCGATCGAAAATCTTTAGAGACTTCAGCCTAGGTTTGATAGATCTTCAAGGTCATCATAACACTCTCTTCTCGATCATGAGAAACTTTCTTATGAATTTCTTCAAAGAAAGCAAGATCTTGAGAAGCTAAGAGTGAGTTATGAAGATCTTTGAAGGAGCGCGATTCATTGCTAGCTCAACAAATCAGCGCTTCTCGAGGAAGAATTTGTTCCTCCATGCTTAAAGTGCATTGAACGTGAATCGCTAATTCTTCACCGAATGTTCAAATGCTTCAACTATTACAAATTCTTCACCTGCCTCTGCTATCACTAATTCCTCATTTGAGGACATTGCTAGTATCACTGACGATGCAGGGCTGAAGGAATTGTACATGACGGGCATGTACAAAAGCCTCAAAGGGCATCAGACTCTTTGTGATGTGCTTAAAAAGCAGATCCTCAACAGGAACCCTAGGAAAGAGGGTATTGCCTTTGAGAGGAAACTCAATGCTGATGGAACATATTGGAAGCCTGAGCAGTACCCCAAAACCTCATGGGTTGCTGCAAAGGGACCTCCAGATTGATCCATCTAACTTATCTGGCTTTACATGTGAATCTCCTCATTCTTCCGATGAGTCATTTGACTCAACTATAAACTGTTCAAAAATCAGAATGGTGAAGTATTTGCTAGATATGTTGGCACTAAGCTGCAGAGCGGTTCTCCTATGAAGAAAATCTGGGTTCCCAAGAAGTGCCTTGAAAGTCTTCAGTGAATGTCCTCATGACACCACCTATGAAGAATAGGAACCCCAGATCAAACTCTTCATATGGACCAAATTCTTCATATGGATCCAAGTCCTCATCTGGACCAAATTCCTCACATGGATCAAAGTCCTCATATGATTATCATCGTGCTAACAACTCATTTGCAGAGGTAGAGCTAAGGGCTATGAATATGTGCATTATTCTTCAAACCAATATGTTCATAAGTCCTCGAAGAATTTCTCTGCTTATTCATATGCTTACCCTAACCTCTCTTATGTGAAACGAAATGGATTGGCTTCTATGCCACCATTCTCATATGGAGCTCGCAGAGTGATGAACTCTTTTCCACCCCTTCAGATGTGGGTGGTGAAGAAAAAGAACTAATTTCCTCTGCAGGGTCAGGTCTCCAGACGTGCTTTAACGTCTAAAGAATTTGCTGGGGGCCTGACAAAAATGCCTGAAAGGACGCATGCTAATCATGAAGAAATGAACTTTCATTTCACACGTCCTCATCTTGCTTATCATTATCTTGCTGATGAAATTCATCGATGAAATTGATATCATATTCTTCAGCGATGAAGTATATGAGATCGTAAGTTGCACTAATTCATCTCGCAGGATGATCAACCCAAAGCCAATGAGTGGGTCCTCGATAGTGGATGTACAAATCACATATTGGTGACAAGAATCTATTGATGGATGCTCCCTTATCACCGTCACATCTGAAGCATATCATCTTTGCTGACAAAGGCAAAAGTCAGGTATTGGGTCTTGGTAAGGTTGCGATCTCTAAGGACATACACATGGACAAAGTCATGCTTGTTGAGTCCTTAGGATACAACCTCATGTCAGTCTCAATGCTTTGTGATCTTGATATGGTTGTTGTCTTTGGCAAGTATCGTTGTGTTGTGATCATGGAAGCTGACAATTCCAAAGTCTTGAAGGCTTTAGGAGAGGAGACTTGTATATTTTGATTTCTCTGAGGACCACAACCAGCCGTGTGTCTACTTGCAAAAGCTTGAAGGCTGGCTATGGCATCGACGACTTGGTCACGCAGGCATGAGGAATTTGCACACGCCATGAAGAAGAAGCATGTCATTGGCATTGAGAATGTCAAATTCCTCAAGGATCACTTGTGTGGAGCCTGTGAAGCTGGAAAAATGACCAAGGCCAAGCATCCGGTGAAGACTATCATGACCACTACTCGTCCATTGAATTGCTTCACATGGACCTCTTTGGTCCTAATCATTACTCAGCAGTCACTAATGATGCATCTCTATATGGCTTTGTTATTGTTGATGATTACTCTCGTTACACATGGGTACACATTGTTACTTACAAACATGAAGTGCAGGAAGTCTTCAAGCGATTTTCCTCGAGGGCTTCAACCAACTTTGGTGTGAAGATCAGCACATCGAGGAGTGACAATGGAACTGAGTTCAAGAATTCGGTCTTGATGACTATCTTGATGAACTTGGTATTACTCATGAGTTATCTGCTCCCTATACTCCCTCGCAAAATGGCGTCGTGGAGGGCAAGAACAGAACTCTTGTTGAGATGGCTCGCACTATGCTTGATGAATATAAAAGCCTTTGTCGTTTTGGATTGATGCAATTGATACTGCGTGCCACATCATCACAGAGTATATCTTCACAAATTCTTCAAGAAGACTGCCTATGAACTCCTCAAGCGACAAGAAACCCAATAGAGCACCTACCTTCTGTGATAGATGAACCAGCACCGAGGAATCTATCAAGTTCAAAGCGGCCCGAGGATGTCATTCCTACTAAAGAATCTGTGAAGAATTCATTCTGACTGTGAAGAACGTCGAGCTGATGCACTGAAGATAATCTTTGAAGAAAATGGTGCTAAAGAAAATGCTGATCAAATTCCTCGGCGACAACCAGCTCATCCTCGCGTTGCAAAAGAAGTGCAAGTTGACAAGATCATCGATGACATTGAAGCGCGGGTCCTCTCACACGCTCAAAAGCTTCACATTTATCTAACTTTTGTGGGCACTATGCTTTTGTCTCTATCACAGAGCCCACTAAGGTAGATGAAGCATTTACGGAGCCCGAGTGGATTCAGGCAATGCAAGAAGAATTACATCGATTCGAGCTCAACAATGTCAGGAACTGGTCAAACGTCCGAGATCCTCGCAAGCATAATATCATTGGCACAAAGTGGATCTACCGCAACAAGCAATATGAAAATGGCCTTGTGGTGAGGAATAAGGCATGACTTGTAGCTCAAGGCTACACACAGGTTGAAGGAATTGATTTCGATGAAACTTTTGCACTGTTACCTAGACTTGAGGCTATTCGCATATTACTTGCTTATGCTAACCATCATAATATCACTTTATATCAAATGGATGTGAAAAGTGCATTCCTCAATGGTAAGCTTGAGGAAGAAGTATATGTTGCTCAACCCCCAGGTTTTGAAGATCCAAAGAATCCCGACAAAGTCTTCAGACTCAACAAGGCCCTCTATGGCCTCAAACAGGCCCCATGGGCGTGGTATGATACATTGAAGGAATTCTTCGTGAAGAATGGCTTCACACCCGGTTCATTCGACCCCACTCTCTTTACTAAATCATATGATGGTGAATTGTTTGTGTGCCAAATATATGTTGATGATATTATCTTTGGCTGTACTGACCAACGTTATAGTGATGAATTTGCCTATATGATGAGTGAAGAATATCAAATGTCTATGATGGGAGAATTGAAATTCTTCTTAGGTCTTCAAATTAAATCAACAACACAATGGCATATTCATATCTCGGAGAAATACCTCAAAGATGTTACGAAGAAATTAGGCATGCAAGATTGCAAAGGCGTCAAAATTCCTATGCCCACAAATGGCCATCTATGCATTGATGAAAATGGTATTGACTTGATCACAAGGTATACCGCTCCATGATTGGTTCTTATTGTACTTATGTGCATCTAGGCCGGATATAATGCTTAGTGTTTGCATGTGTACCCGATTTCAAGCTACAGAAGGAATCACACCATAAGGCTGTGAAGCATATTCTTGATATCTAGCTCACACACCAACACTAGGATTATGGTACCCCAAGGGCTCTACTTTTGATCTCATTGGATATTACGACTCGACTATCTTTGGTGATCATGTGGACCGCAAGTCAACATCTGGTACTTGTCATTTCCTCGGACGATCTTTGGTGCATTGGTCCTCGAAGAAATAGAACTGCGTATCACCATCTCTGCGGAAGCTGAGTACATTGCTGTTGGCTCTTGTTGTGCTCAATTGCTGTGGATGAAGCAAACTCTCAAGGACTACGGCATCAACGTGAAGAATGTGCCTCTCTCTTGTGACAATGAGAGTGCCATCAAGATTGCTCACAACCCGTTCAGCACTCGAAGACAAAGCACATTCAGATTCGTCATCATTTTCTTCGTGATCATGTGTTGAAGGCGACATCTCCATCGAGCATGTGAAGGCGAAGAACAGCTAGCCGATATCTTCACAAAGCCCTTGGATGAGAAGAGATTTAGCAAGTTGTGGTGTGAGCTAAATATCTTAGAATCTTGAATGTTCTTTGAAAAGGACACACATCCGACACTTATGCAAAATTGATGACTTAGATGTGCAACACATGAAGAAGCGTTTTCTTCAATCAATGAAGAATAACACTCTAAGTGTGAAGAAATTAATGAAGAATTTGATTCTCGAGAACCCTCGACAATTACGCGGTGTCTAAAATCATCATTCTTATACGGTGGGTCACGCCACCACCAAAGTTGAAAATCTTCAATTTGAGTTTTTCCTTAGTTTTGAAATTCTTGAGTTTTTCAAATTCTTCAACTTTGCAAATCTGCACTTTGTTTCCATTGTCTTTCTTCATTGACTATATATATATATATATATATATATATATATATATATATATATATATATATATATATATATATATATATATATATGGGTTTATGTCCTCTACAACATTCACTTATGGCTATTTCTTCAAGTTGCATTTTACGCTAAGTGAATGTGATCGGACCCTTCCCCTCTATGCTATACTCAACCCAAGCTATTCACAAATTCTTCATATGCGTTCTATTTGAAACTCGTTCAAAATCTTCTTTGTGTCCTTGTCAGCTAAAGAAATTGCGAACGGAACTTTTAACTTATCTTATCCAAATTTTCGGCTTTGCCACTCAAACCGTTCCGCATCCCACGATAAACTTATCTATTCACCCACGATCTAACACAATCTCCACTTTTCAGTACGTGGGTGACACATGTCAAGCGAATGAGAAGGGCGAGAGCACGTTAGTCCAAAATCTTCGGCCAAACGGTTTTTCACCGTGGCTATATATACCCCTCTCCCTTCCTCACTTCCTTTACTCCGCTTGACCGCTCTCTCTCTCTCTCTCTCTCTCTCTCTCTCTCTCGCTCGAGCTTCTCAAACCCTAGCGCCGCCGCTACTCCATCGTCGCCCGGTGAGGAAGAGCTTCCTTGCCTCGACCTCGTCGCCATCGATACTCGCGCCGACCATGAAATCTTCACTCCGCCGCCGTAGCTGTCTTCCTCCGCCAAGTTAGGGCGTGGGAGATCTGAACTCGACGAACTTCTAATCTACACTTCTTAGTTAAATCGTGTTCTTGAGTTAGGGTAATTAAAAGTTACTTTTATTACTCGCTTTGATTCTCAAAACTTCCTGAAAATCTTCAAAGGTGTTTATTCTTCAAATCTTCACACATATGAACACCTCACAAGTAATATGCTCTTGATTCGTTTCCCTAAGCATCTTTTTCTTCAAGATTCCTCAATTGTGTGGATTTTCGATCTATACAACTCTGGAACCTAAGACAAAGAACGCTTAGTGAAATTCTTCAAGGCTCATCTGGTCAAATTCCTCAAACTAGTTCTTTTGAAAAACCTTACGAGAAGCATATGACCTCTCCAAATTCCTCGCAACTATACTCTGTTCACGGTACTCATGTCCGCCGCTGAATCACTAGGTTCTCATCAACTTAACTCATTTGCAGCGTTCCTCGAAGAAAAGTTGCATACTTCTTGAGAGAATTCGATTGTTCAAATTCCTCGGTGAAGAATATGGCGGGAGGAAAGAAGCCACAGAAAGGAGGAAAGAGGCTGAGGTCATGACTGCTTTGAGATACCCGAGGACATATATGCTGACTATTGCACACTGATGAAGCCAAGTTTGGCAAGGAAACCAAAAATCAGCGCAAGGTGCGCATGGAGGAGGATTGAAAGGAGATGGGCAAGGGAATGGAGGAGTACAGATATGTTACTCCAAAGTACATGAAGAAATTCAGCTTGAATCCTCCATGCCCAAGAGCTCCATTGGCACTGGCCAAGAAGCGACCCCACCGACATCAAGCGTGGTGAGGACTTTCTGAAGAATGGTCCAAGCGCCAAGCCAAGTTGGCGAGAAAAGCCAAAAAGCAAGTGAGGAAATTCAATGAAGACTACACTCTCTGCTGCTGCCACTGAGGCCCCTGTTCAGCCCAGAAGATCAATGGCAAAGAAGCCAGCGCACAAGCCAAGTGCTTCCTCAGCAATGCCCTCACGGCCAGAATCTTCAATGCCCTCACAGCAAGAATCTTCAATGCCCTCACGGCCAGTTCCCCATGCTGCTCCTGCTCCTCCCAAATCCTCAGCTCCTACAAAGTCCTTAGCAGCTCCTCCAAAGTCCTCAGCACCTGTGCATCTGGCCACGTGCCAAAGGACTGCAGGCATCTCAATTGCCTCGGTGTCTCGACAAGTTCCTCGATTCGCCAAATTCTTCATCCGCCCAACTCTGCTGAAGACTAAGGCAACAGCTGGACGAGGTCCTCGGCCAAGTCCCAAGAAGAAACAGGTCGCCTTCCAAGAGCCACCTGAAGATGATGAGGCCGATGATGATGAACTTGCGGAAATCATCAAAGATAGACAAGTAAGGGCCGCTAGAGCCAAAGGCACACCTGTGCCGCTTCTGTTGGATCCAAGAGCGATCCTAGACTACATTGATCTCTGGCACAAGGACCCAAACACACCTATGCCTGACTTCAATTTAACACCTGGCCAAAGTCACATGCTGACTCATTTCATCCAAGAGGAGAAATGGAAATATGATAAGGCAGGAGAGATCAAGAAATCGCATGATGTAAAAGAGAAACTGCTGAAGAAAAATGTTGTCAAGATGACAATGAAGAACTTATCAAGATGCAGGTGACATCAAAGCCCTCGGCGACAAATTTGACTCATACTATGCTTGTTGGAAAGGAGCCAAAGTCAGGTTTAGAAACCGAGAAGAAGTTCACCAATGTTGCAGCCCCATCGCAACAAGAAGTTCCTCAAGTGAAGCTTCGCTCCGCCGCTTTGAAGAACATGCCGGCACACCGATGAAGATCAGGCTCTTTGAAGAAAATGCTAGTTCTAGGGCGATGACTCCATTCCAGCCATTGAAGAAATTGCGGGGCATCCACTAGTGGTGCGCTCAAGAAAGCCCGAAGAAGTTAGGGCAACTGCATCAGTTGCGCCTAAGGAAATTCAACCAGATTCCTCAGCTCCTCCCGCGCCTACACCAACTCCAATCCTTCCATCTGCATCTGATGTGAAGAAGACCAAGGCTGCAGAGCGAGCTACAGTGAAGAAAAGGAAAGCATCAGCTGCGTCAAATTCTTCGGCTGCAAAGAAAATGAAGTCAATGACCAGCTCATTTGTAAATCCTATTGATGTTGTTCCAATTTCCTCCATGCCATCAAAGGACCTTGTTCCTTTTGGAGAAGAGTATGAGATCCCAAGCGGATCTGATGAAGAAAATCATTCTGCTGCTTCGTCAGAGCAGATTGATGAAGAAATTGATGTGGATGCAATCCCTTCAACACCAATCATTTCCTCGCCTATGCCTCAGTTCACAGCTGAAGAGGCTGGTGTTGAAGAAATTGAAGATGAAGACATGGATATTGGATGCACCGCGCCTGTGATGAACGATGACTTTTGGGAAAGTCAGCATCCCAATTCTCCACTCTTCACCCCAATCCAATAGATTTCTCAGTCCCCTGCTCCAACGGTTCAAATGGGCTCTGAAGAAACTCATCCCAACTCATTCGTGCATGAAGAAATTCCAGCCACTAGTGCTGAAGAACCTGCTGCTGCTGATCCTATGAACACGCAGACTGCATATGAAGAGGAACCAGAAATTCCTCAGCCTGAAGAACCTGAGATTGCGATTCCTAAGGTCGTGATGCAACTCACTAACACTCCACTGCCAAAGCCAAAGAATCCATTCTCAACAAAGCAAAAGTTCAAGGTTGAAGATTTCTTCGGCGAGCATGTATTCTTCACTGACTACAACCCATATGACTCTGCTCGCATAAGGAAGAGGCGTTTCTGGACTGCTAGTCAAGCCAACTTCTATTCCTCTGTGCTATTCAACAAAGACAAAGTCTTCGATCATGCACATATTCCTCATGTGGACATGGAATCTCTGCCAGGCTTTGAACCAGTCCTCAGTGTTCTTCACGATGCAGGACTTCTAAATTTCTGCACTGACATCTGCGATTGGAATGAGGAACTTATTCTTCAATTCTATGCGATGCTGCATATCACTGGAGACACTGAAGATGTGAACTCATGGGTATTGGACTGGATGATAGAAAATACTCACTACAAGGCACCAGTAACTGAATTGCTTCGTGCCCTCCCACTCAGTCCTCCCCTTGATGGTGCTCGTTGCATCTAGAATGAACCTGAGCTTTCAGATCATTACATGCAAGTATTGATGAAGCCTTTGAAGCCAGGACAGGCCCCTCGAACCAAATTCCTCGTCAAGGAATTACTGTATGTGCCTCGGACTGTCTATCGCTTCTGACGAAGACAATGAGTCATATCAAAGGCCATGACTCAAATGATGAAGAAGTCGTTGGCATCATGAAGAATATGCTTTTCAATATCATTCATGGCGTTCCCGTCAACTTCCATGATTTCTTCATGAGGACTCTGGCAAACATTGCTATGTCACCTTTTGAGCTGAAGCCTTATGCACCATGGATTATGAGGTTCATCAGGACAAGGTCTTCACTCAATTACAAGGCTGATACTCGAACCACTGCAGCTACTTGCCTCCAATTGAAGTCCTCAAACGGACATTTTCCTCGGTGATGACAAGGGCAAGGCAAGCTGCTGTGATAGATGAAGGCATTCGTACATTGGATGGTCAATTTCGCAAAGCTGCATCCTACTCCACCAATGATGACTCGCCACACATGACTCTGCCGCCAATACCTCGGCCAAGCAAAATCCTCAAGCCACAAAGCACCTGTGGTGATGGTGATCGTGAGTTACTCCTCGGTCTTCATCGGAAGGTTGATCGCAATCATAAATGGGTCAGCGTCGGTTTGGTTCAATTCTTCACAACATGACCTCAACACACAATGCGGTGAAGAAAAACCAATACTACCTCCATGAAACCTTCAACCACACAGGCTGTTCTTTCTAATGTCTACAACCTGGAAGAACTCAAGAGAATGGGTCTCAAGGAAGACTTTGACTGGTCAGTACCTCCACCGAAGAAATTCAAGAAGGTCAAGGTTCCTTCCTTGGTAGCCAGCTCCTATTCTTCATCGCGCGACATTGATGAAAATGAAGACTTGGACGACACTGCGGCAGGCCCTACTACGACAACCGACCCCGACAACGCTGGCGCTCCTTCATCAACTTGAAATTCTTCAGGGGCGTTAGTCCTCAGTTTCAATCCTTTTGGTCATTTGATGACAAAGGGGGAGACATTTGAGTTAGTCTTCAAGCGGGTCTATTTTAACGCCCATATACAACTTTTTTGCTAAGTTACAACTCTCGTTCTTCTGAAGCTTTATTGGATCGAGTTGTAATCTTAAACCCGATGTTGCTCTGATACTTTTGATGTGTTCCTCTGCATGCTTATTCCTCATTATATGTTAATACACGCATGCTGAACTACATCAGTCACCATATTTCATCATGCATTTCAAATTCTTCATATTATATGTCAAATGCGTGTATGAATTACAAGATATAGGGGGAGATCTCCATGATTCAACTCCTCAAATGTGCAATGCCTCAAAAGCAAAATTCCTCACTATGCACATCTTTGGGGAGTTCTTCTATATCTTGCAATCAAATTCCTCAATATCAGTATTTACACTTCATATGTTTATCCCGTTGAAAACTTAACCTATATTGTCATCAATCACCAAAAGGGGAGATTGTAAGTGCATCTAGTGCCCTTAGTGATTTTGGTGTATTGAAGACTTATAGGTTAAGGGACTAATGTGTTTATGAGTGTACACAGGTCTATAAGTCTATGAGGAGTTTGATATTTGAGAGAAAGTCGACACCTAAAAATGAAGTTCTTCGATGAAGACTTTGATATTCTCAAGACTTTCGAAGACTTTGAAAGTGAAGAAATTGGTGTGACCTTGAAGACTTGGTATTCATTTGAGGAACATGAAGCGTGAAGACTTTTGTTTGTCGTAGTTTCGTTTTCTCTTTCTTGAGTCATAGGAAACACCGCATTGTTAAAGGGGTCGAGGAAATACTAAGGAAAATTTTCCATGTGATGCTCAACCTCAAAATCCTACACCTACCAATCCCTTGAGTGAAGCCTTTGGAAATCTCATACAACTCGATCAATTTCTTGATGATAGAGGCGAAGTTCTTACAGTGTTGAGGAATTTGTTCGACCGAGGAGTTAGGAATTCGCCGGTCTTGGTTGCCTACAGTGAGGAACATGATATACGAGGAATTTGAGAGTCAAATTTCCGATCCGTTCTTTGTCGCGCCACCTGTCCCAAAATATCTTATCCACCTAATGGTCATATCATTGAAGGGCATTTATGTCTTATCATGTCGAGCTGCTCCCTAGGCTATAAATAGCCGCCCCTACAACCACTAGCTGGTTGGCTGCTCCGAAGAACTTGACACTTGTCATTTGAGAGCAACCCATCCTCCGAGGACTTTGGCGAAAATCATCGAGTGAGGAAAACCAAAAACCAAACCCTACAAACCCAAAGTGATTGAGCATCATGAAGAGATTGATCCAGCGTGGATCCGACGCTTGTTACCTTTGAAGATCGTGCTTCTTCCAGACGGTTAGGCGTCATGGTCTAGAGCATCCAAGAGGAATTGTGGATCGCCGAGTGACCCAAGTCTGTGAAGGTTTGGAAGTCGCTCAAGACTTACCACAGTGATTGGATGAGGTATGTGTGACCTTAGTTCAAGGAGAATACGGTGAGGACTTGGTGTCCTAAGCTGCGTGCTCGGCGATCGGGTGTCCGGGCTGTGTCCCTCGAGTTTAAATACTCAGCCGCTCCAACCAAGCGTATAACCGAGACAGCAGTTGGAACTGGTCTACCAAATCATTGTCTTCACCAACCTAACTGGTTCTATTTCCTCAACTCTTTCATTTCCTCATTCTTGTGTTGAGTGTTCATTCATATCTGTGTTTGAAGACTTTGAGTGAAGACTTACTCAATTTCCTCAGTTCAATTCTTCAGTCTGTTTGTCTTCATCTTGTGTTATCCTGTGTTTACGCTTTCTGTACTCTTTGATTGTCTTCATTTCATCATGAACTTCTGAGTACTTATTCCGCTGCAAGTAGTTCTTCACTTAGGAATTTCCTCACCGGCAAATTCCTCATTGAAGAATTCATTAAAATCGCCTATTCACCCCCCCTCTAGTCGATATAACGCACTTTCAGAGGAGCGGAGAGATCAAGGCAAGGGGCACCTCGCGAGGTCCCTGTGACGCAAGCCATGACGACCATAACCAGGCGGGCGCCAGGCGCGTGCAGTGTCCTTGTTTCCTCTTTGGTGCTAAAGAGGCATGTGCAGGCGAGGAGTCCCGAGGCATCAGGCAAAGGTTTCCATATTGGTGCAACAAGACCAAGACCAACAGGACGGCTGGACGGAGGTCACCGTGGTGCCCAAGACGGTGTCACCACCAGAGCCTTTGGCAGGCGAAGACTACTTTTGTCAGGATAGCTTGTACTAGCTGTTCCCCTTCAATACTACTAGGAAAAGGCCTACTAGTGGCGCACTAGTTTTGCCTACTAATGGCGCACTACTGGTGCGCCACTAGTACCACGCCACTAGTATTTTTTACTAATGGCGCACCTGTTGTGCGCCATTAGTACCAGATACTAATGGCGCACCGCTGGTGCGCCATTAGTATAGCCCACGGTGCGCCATTAGTATGCCTCCCAGGGGGCCATATTTACCCAGGTGCTTTGGCATACTAATGGCGCACTGTGGTGTGATGCGCCATTAGTGTCCTTTGGCACACTAATGGCGCACTGTAGGGTGATGCGCCATTAGTATCCTTTGGCATACTAATGGCGCACTTTGTTGTGATGCGCCATTAGTATGAATATTAGGTTTTTTTACTTTTCTGATTTTTGCACAGGTTACAAAATGTATTATTGGACAGAATATAGACAGTGTGCCAATCAATTGGGTATCGACAGCTATGTTCTCTTTGGTTCGAATACGACCTATGTTTGAACAGGAAGCCCCCAAGTGACCATGACTTGATTCAGATATGATCACAAGCCGGACCAAAGGGAAAACCGGATTCAGATATGATCCGCTCCCTGTTAGTCGTTTCCACCACCTGGTAAAGAAGACACATAAACCTTGTAGGATGGAAAAGAAAGAGGTCCTGCTTTATTGCTTTATATAATATATACATTGCTTAAAAGGAAAAACAAATATACTCAGAAAGCCGGTGGCTTAAGTATAGTAGGGCCGGAGATGCGCTATGTTCCACGGCCGGCGGGTCTCTTCCTCCGACTTACGTGAGTCTTTGTGCTCTCGAACATCAATGAGGTAATATGACCCGTTGTTGAGATTCTTGCTGACCACGAAAGGTCCTTCCCAAGGAGGGACAACTTGTGCATATCAGTTAATCCTGGATGAGCCGGAGCACTAAATCGCCTTCACGGAAAGTTACGCTTCTAACCCGGCGGCTGTGATAACGGCGCATGTCTTGCTGGTAAATCACCGAGCGGGCTATCGCCAAGTCTCGCTCTTCATCCAACAAGTCAAGTGCATCCTGACGAGCTTTTTCATTATCAGCCTCAACATAAGCCGCCACTCGGGGTGAATCATGCTGGATGTCACTTGGCAGAACCGCCTCTGCTCCGTACACCATGAAGAAAGGTGTATGACCAGTAGTCCTGTTAGGCGTTGTGTTGATGCTCCATAGCACAGAGGGTAACTCCTCCACCCAACAACCCGGAGTTCGCTGTAAGGGAACTAAGAGCCGGGGTTTGATACCTTTCAAGATCTCTTGATTAGCTCTTTCTGCCTGACCATTAGAGTGGGGGTGAGCAACAGCCGAAAATTCAAGTCGGATGTGCTCTTGTTGACAGAACTCTTCCATGGCACCCTTGGAGAGATTAGTACCATTATCAGTTATAATACTGTGCGGAAAACCAAAGCGAAAGATCACCTTTTTGATAAACTGAACCGCCGTGGCTGCATCACACTTACTGACAGGCTCTGCTTCAACCCACTTGGTGAATTTATCCACTGCCACCAACAGGTGTGTCTTCTTATCTTTAGACCTTTTGAAAGGTCCAACCATATCAAGCCCCCAAACTGCAAATGGCCAAGTAATCGGAATCATCCTCAATTCTTGAGCCGGCACATGAGCTCGTCGTGAGAATTTTTGACATCTGTCACATTTGTTGACCAGATCCTCCGCATCAGCATGAGCCGTCAGCCAATAAAAACCATGACGAAAAGCCTTGGCTACCAGAGACTTTGAACCGGCATGATGACCGCAATCACCTTCATGAATCTCACGAAGTATCTCCTGACCCTCCGTAGGTGATACACAACGCTGAAACGCCCCAGTGACGTTGCGGTGATGCAACTCGCCATGAACAATCGTCATGGATTTGGACCGCCTGATGATTTGTCTTGCCAAGGTCTCGTCCTCAAGCAACTCTCCCCGAGTCATTTAGGCTAAGTATGGAACCGTCCAGTCCGGGATGGGATGGAGAGTCGCCACCAGCTGCGCCTCCGGGTCTGGCACTGCAAGCTCTTCCTCTGTAGGCACTCTGACAGAACGGTTATGCAAAATTTCAAGAAAAGTATTAGGCAGCACCGGCTTACGCTGAGACCCCAGCCGGCTTAAAGCATCAGCCGCCTCATTCTTCCTTCGATCAATGTGCTCTACTTGGTAAACTTTGAAGTGCCCAGCCACCGCATCAACTTCACGACGATAAGCCGCCATAAGGGGATCCTTAGAATCCCACGTGCCTGACACTTGTTGAGCGACGAGGTCTGAATTGCCCAAGCATCTTACCCAGCTCAAATTCATCTCTTTGGCCATCCGGAGGCCATGGAGTAAAGCCTCAGATTCAGCTGCATTGTTAGTACAGAGGAAACATAAGCGGAGCACATAACAAAATTTGTCACCTCGGGGAAGTTAAACGACTCCAGCCCCGAGCCTTCCAAACTACTGTTGGAAATATGCCCTATAGGCAATAATAAAAGGATTATTATTATATTTCCTTGTTCATGATAATTCTCTTTTATTCATGCTATAATTGTATTATCCGGAAATCGTAATACACGTGTGAATACATAGACTACAATATGTCCCTAGTGAGCCTCTAGTTGACTAGCTCGTTGATCAATAGATAGTCATGGTTTCCTGACTATGGACATTGGATGTCATTGATAACGGGATCACATCATTAGGAGAATGATGTGATGGACAAGACCCAATCCTAAGCATAGCACAAGATCGTGTAGTTCGTTTTGCTAAAGCTTTTCCAATGTCAAGTATATTTTCCTTAGACCATGAGATCGTGTAACTCCCGGATACCGTAGGAGTGCTTTGGGTGTACCAAACGTCACAACGTAACTGGGTGACTATAAAGGTGCACTACAGGTATCTCCGAAAGTGTCTGTTGGGTTGTCACGGATCGAGACTGGTATTTGTCACTCCGTATTATGGAGAGGTATCACTGGGCCCACTCGGTAATGCATCATCATAATGAGCTCAAAGTGACCAAGTGTTGGTCACGGATCATGCATTACGGATGCGAGTAAAGTGACTTGCGATAGCGAGATTGAGCGAGGTATTGGGATACCGACGATCGAATCTCGGGCAAGTAACATACCGATTGACAAAGGGAATTGTATACGGGGTTGCTTGAATCCTCGACATCGTGGTTCATCCGATGAGATCATCGAGGAGCATGTGGGAGACAACATGGGTATCACGATCCAGCTGTTGGTTATTGACCGGAGAGCCGTCTCGGTCATGTCTACATGTCTCCCGAACCCGTAGGGTCTACACACTTAAGGTTCGGTGACGCTAGGGTTGTATGAATATGAATATGCAGCAAACCGAAAGTTGTTCGGAGTCCCGGATGAGATCCCGGACGTCAGGAGGAGTTCCGGAATGGTCCGGAGGTAAATAATTATATATGGGAAGTCGAGTTTCGGCCATGGGAAAGTTTCGGGGTCCACCTGTATTGTACCGGGACCACCGGAAGGGTCCCGGGGGTCCACCAGGTGGGGCCACCTATCCCGGAGGGCCTCATGGGCTGAAGTGGGAGGGGAACTAGCCTGGTGGGCTGGTGTGCCCCCCAGGCCCCCTCTCGTGCCTAGGGTTGGGAACCCCGGGGGGGGCGCCCACTTGCCTTGGGGCACTCCACCCCCTTGGCGGCCGCCCCTAGGAGATCCCATCTCCTAAGGCGGCGCCCCTGGGAACCTATATATAGAGGGGGAGGAGGGCAGCCGCACTTTGCACTTGGCGCCTCCTTCCCCTTGCTACACCTCCTCCTCCCGTAGTCGCTTGGCGAAGCCTGGGAACTTCTGCTGCATCCACCACCACGCCGTCGTGTTGCTGGATCTTCATCAACCTCTCCTCCTCCTTGCTGGATCAAGGCGTGGGAGACATCATCCGCCTGCACGTGTGTTGAACGCGGAGGTGCTGTCCTTTCGGCACTTGGTCATCGGTGATTTGGATCACGACGAGTACGACTCCCTCAACCCCGTTCACTTGAACGCTTCCGCTCGCGATCTACAAAGGTATGTAGATGCACTCCTATCACTCGTTGCTAGATGAACTCATAGATGGATCTTGGTGATACCGTAGGAAATTTTTTATTTTCTACAACGTTCCCCAACAGTGGTATCAGAGCTAGGTCTATGCGTAGTTCTCTATTGCACGAGTAGAACACAATTTGTTGTGGGCGTAGATGTTGTCAACTTTCTTGCCGCTACTAGTCTTATTTTGCTTCAGCGGTATTGTGGGATGAAGCGGCCCGGACCGACCTTACACGTACGCTTACGAGTGACAGGTTCCACCGACTGACATGCACTAGTTGCATAAGGTGGCTAGCGGATGTCTGTCTCTCCCACTTTAGTTGGAGCAGATTCGACGAAAAGGGTCCTTATGAAGGGTAAATAGAAGTTGAAAAATCACGTTGTGGCTTTTTCGTAGGTAAGAAAACGTTCTTGCTAGAACCCTATTGCAGCCACGTAAAAGATGCAACAACAATTAGAGGACGTCTAACTTGTTTTTGCAGCAATTCCCTTGTGATGTGATATGGCCAAAAGTTGTGATGAATGATGAATGATATATTGTGATGTATGAGATCATGTTCTTGTAATAGGAATCACGACTTGCATGTTGATGAGTATGACAACCGGCAGGAGCCATAGGAGTTGTCTTAATTATTGTATGAACTGCGTGTCATTGATTCAACGCCATGTAATTACTTTGCTTTATCGCTAAACCGTTAGCTATAGTAGTAGAAGTAATAGTTGGCAAGCAACTTCATGGAGACACGATGATGGAGATCATGATGATGGAGATCATGGTGTCATGCCGGTGACAAGATGATCATGGAGCCCCGAAGATGGAGATCAAAGGAGCTATATGATATTGGCCATATCATGTCACTACTATATAATTGCATGTGATGTTTATTATGTTTATGCATCTTGTTTACTTAGAACGACGGTAGTAAATAAGATGATCCCTTATAATAATTTCAAGAAAGTGCTCTCCCTAACTGTGCGCCATTGCTAAAGTTCGTCATTTCGAAGCACCACGTGATGATCAGGTGTGATAGATTCCTGCGTTCACATACAACGGGTGTAAGACAGTTTTACACATGCAAAACACTTAGGTTAACTTGACGAGCCTAGCATGTAAAGACATGGCCTCGAACACAAGAGACCGAAGGTCGAACATGAGTCGATAGAAGATACGATCAACATGGAGATGTTCACCGACGATGACTAGTCCGTCTCACGTGATGATCGGACACGGCCTAGTCGACTCTGATCATGTAACACTTAGATGACTAGAGGGATGTCAAATCTGAGTGGGAGTTCATTTTATAATTTGATTAGATGAACTTAATTATCATGAACATTAGTCTAAAATATTTGCAAAATGTCTTGTAGATCAAATGGCCAACGCTCATGTCACCATGAACTTCAAGCGTTCCTAGAAAACCAAGCTGAAAGATGATGGCAGCAACTATTCGGACTGGGTCGGAACACGAGATCATCCTCATAGCTGCCAAGAAACAATATGTCCTAGAAGCACCGCTAGGTGAAGCACCCATCGAGGAACCAAGGCGTTATGAACGCTTGGCAGTCGCGTCTTGATGATTACTCCCTCGTTCAATGCGGCATGCTTTACAACTTAGAACCGGGGCTCCAAAAGCGTTTTGAGCAACACGGAGCATATGAGATGTTCGAGGAGCTGAAAATGGTTTTCCAAGCTCATGCCCGGGTCGAGAGATATGAAGTCTTCGACAAGTTCTATAGTTGTAAGATGGAGGAAAATAGTTACATCGGTGAGTAGTTACTGGTGAGCACATACTCAAAATGTGCAGGTTGCACAACCGCTTTGTCCCACTGGACATTAACCTCCCCGGACGAGGCGGTCATTGACAGAATCCTTGATCGCTCCCACCAAGCTACAAGAGCTTTGTGATGAACTACAATATCGGGGGATGGTGAAAACTATTCTGAAGTATTTCAATCTGAAGTCAGCAGAGGTAGAAATCAAGAAGGAACATCAAGTGTTGATGGTCAATAAAACCACTAAGTTCAAGAAGGGCAAGGGTAAGAAGAACTTCAAGAAGGACGGCAAGGATGTTGCGGCGCCCGATAAGCCGATTGCCGGAAGAGGTCAAAGAATGGACCCAAGCACGAGACCGAGTGCTTTTATTGCAAAGGGAAGGGTCACCGAAGCGGAACTACCCCAAATACTTAGCGGACAAGAAGGCCGGCAACACTAAAGGTATATTTGATATACATGTAATTGATGTGTACCTTACCGATTACTCGTAGTAACTCCCGGTATTTGATACGGTGCCGTTGCTCATATATGTAACTCACAGTGGGAGCTGCGGAATAAGCGGAGCTGGCGAAGGACGAGGTGACAATGCGCGTCGGGAATGGTTCCAAGGTCGGCGTGATCGCCGTCGACACGCTACCTCTACATTTACCTCGGGATTAGTTTTAAACCTCAATAATTGTTATTTAGTGCCAAGTTTGAGCATGAACATTGTATCAGGATCTCGTTTAATACGAGATGGCTACTCATTTAAATCCGAGAATAATGGTTGTTCTATTTATATGAGAGATATGTTTTATGGTCATGCTCCGATGGTCAATGGTTTATTCTTAATGAATCTCGAAAGTAATGTTACACATATTCATAGTGTGAATACCAAAAGATGTAAAGTTGATAACGATAGTCCCACATACTTGTGGCACTGCCGCCTTGGTCACATTGGTGTCAAGCGCATGAAGAAGCTCCATACTGATGGACTTTTAGAGTCTCTCGATTATGAATCATTTGACACATGCGAACCATGCCTTACAGGAAAAATGACCAAGACTCCATTCTCCGGAACAATGGAGCGAGCAACCAACTTATTGGAAATCATACATACCGATGTGTGCGGTCCAATGAGCGTTGAGGCTCGCGAAGGATATTGTTATGTTCTCACTCTCACTGATGACTTGAGTAGATATGGGTATGTCTACTTGATGAAACACAAGTCTGAGACCTTTGAAAAATTCAAGGAATTTCAGAATGAGGTAGAGAATCAACGTGACCGAAAAATAAAGTTCTTACAATCAGATCGTGGAGGAGAATATTTAAGTTACGAATTTGGTACACACTTAAGGAAATGTGGAATCGTTTCACAACTCACGCCGCCTGGAACACCTCAGCGTAACGGTGTGTCCGAACGTCGTAATCGCACTCTATTGGATATGGTACGATCTATGATGTCCCTTACTGATTTGCCGCTATCATTTTGGGGATACGCTCTAGAGACAGCTACATTCACTTTAAATAGGGCACCGTCTAAATCCGTTGAGACGACACCGTATGAATTATGGCTTGGGAAGAAACCTAAGCTGTCGATTCTAAAAGTTTGGGGATGCGATGCTTATGTCAAGAAACTTCAACCTGAAAAGCTCGAGCCCAAGTCGGAAAAATGCGTCTTCATAGGATACCCTAAGGAAACTATTGAGTATACCTTCTACCTTAGATCCAAAGGCAAGATCTTTGTTGCCAAAAACGGATCCTTTCTGCAAAAAGAGTTTCTCTCGAAAGGAGTAAGTGGGAGGAAAGTAGAACTCGATGAGGTACTACCCCTTGAACCGGAAAGTAGTGCAGCTCAGGAAAATGTTCCTGTGGTTCCTACACCTACTGGAGACGAAATTAATGATGATGATCAAGGTACTTCGGATCAATTTGCTACTGAACTTCGTAGGTCCACAAGGACACGTTCCACACCAGTGGTATGGCAACCCTGTCACGGAAATCATGTTGTTAGACAACGGTGAACCTTTGAACTATGAAGAAGCGATGGCAGGCCCAGATTCCAACAAATGGCTTGAAGCCATGCAATCTGAGATAGGATCCATGTATGAAAACAAACTATGGACTTTGACAGACTTGCCCGATGATCGGCGAGTGATAGAAAACAAATGGATCTTTAAGAAGAAGACGGACACGCATGGTAATATTACCATCTATAAAGCTCGACTGGTCGCTAAGGGTTATCGGCAAGTTCAAGGGGTTGACTATGATGAGACTTTCTCTCCCGCAGCGAAGCTGAAGTCCGTCCGAATCATGTTAGCAATTGCCTCATACTATGATTATGAGATATGGCAAATGGACGTCAAAACGGCATTCCTTAACAGCTATCTTAAGGAAGAACTGTATATGATGCAGCGGAAGGTTTTGTCGACCCTAAGAATGCTAACAAGGTATGCAAGCTCCAATGATCCATTTATGGGCTGGTGCAAGCATCTCGGAGTTGGAACATTCGCTTTGATGAGATGATCAAAGCGTTTGGGTTTATGAGACTTATGGAGAAGCCTGCGTTTACAAGAAAGTGAGTGGGAGCTCTGTAGCATTTCTCATATTATATGTAGATGACATACTTTTGATGGGAAATGATATAGAACTTTTGGACAACAATAAAGGCCTACTTGAATAAGAGTTTTTCAATGAAGGACCTTGGAGAAGCTGCTTACATATTAGGCATCAAGATCTATAGGGATAGATCGAGGCGCCTCATAGGTCTTTCACAAAGCACATACCTTGATAAGATATTGAAGAAGTTCAAAATGGATCAGTCCAAGAAAGGGTTCTTGCTGTATTACAAGGTGTAAAATTGAGCTCGGCTCAATGTCCCACCACGGCGAGAAGATATAGAAGAGATGGGTGTCATCCCTATGCATCAGCCATAGGGTCTATTATGTATGCCATCTGTGTACTGACCTGATGTAAACCTTGTCGTAAGTTTGGTAGGAAGGTACCAAAGTAATCCCGCAAGGAACACCGGACAGCGGTCAAGAATGTCCTGAAGTACCGAAAAGGACTAAGGACATGTTTCTCATTTATGGAGGTGACGAAGAGGTCGTCAGAAGGGTTACATCGACGCTTAGCTTCGACACAGATCTGATGACTCTAAGTCACAAACCGGATCGTGTATATGTTGAATGGTGGAGCATGGTGGTGCAGCACAAGCGAAGCGTCGTGGCGGGATCTACATGTGAAGTGGAGTACATGGCAGCCTCGGAGGCAGCGCATGAAGCAATTTGGGTGAAGGAGTTCATCACCGACCTAGGAGTCATACCCAATGCGTCGGGGCCGATCAAACTCTTCTGTGACAACACTGGAGCTATTGCACTTGCTAAGGAGCCCAGGTTTCACAAGAAGACCAGGCACATCAAGCGTCGCTTCAACTCCATTCGTGAAAATGTTCAAGATGGAGACATAGAAATTTGCAAAGTGCATACGGATCTGAATGTCGCAGATCCGTTGACTAAACCTCTTCCGCGAGCAAAACATGATCAACACCAGAACTCTATGGGTGTTCGATTCATCACAATGTATTATCCGGAAATCGTAATACACGTGTGAATACATAGACTACAATATGTCCCTAGTGAGCCTCTAGTTGACTAGCTCGTTGATCAATAGATAGTCATGGTTTCCTGACTATGGACATTGGATGTCATTGATAACGGGATCACATCATTAGGAGAATGATGTGATGGACAATTCCCAATCCTAAGCATAGCACAAGATCGTGTAGTTCGTTTTGCTAGAGCTTTTCCAATGTCAAGTATCTTTTCCTTAGACCATGAGATCGTGTAACTCCCGGATACCGTAGGAGTTCTTTGGGTGTACCAAACGCCACAACGAATCGGGTGACTATAAAGGTGCACTACGGTATCTCGAAAGTGTCTCATTGGGTTGTCACGGATCGAGATCGAGATTTGTCACTCCGACACGGAGAGGTATCACCGGGCCCACTCGGTAATGCATCATCATAATGAGCTCAAAGTGACCAAGTGTTTGGTCACGGGATCATGCATTACGGTATGAGTAAAGTGACTTGCCGGTAACGAGATTGAACGTGGTATTGGGACACCGACGATCGAATCTCGGGCAAGTAACATACCGATTGACAAAGGGAATTGTATACGGGGTTGCTTGAATCCTCGACATCGTGGTTCATCCGATGAGATCATCGAGGAGCATGTGGAAGCCAACATGGGTATCCAGATCCCGCTGTTGGTTATTGACCGGAGAGCCGTCTCGGTCATGTCTACGTGTCTCCCGAACCCGTAGGGTCTACACACTTAAGGTTCGGTGACACTAGGGTTGTATGAATATGAATATGCAGCAAACCGAAAGTTGTTCGGAGTCCCGGATGAGATCCCGAACGTCACGAGGAGTTCCGGAATGGTCAGGAGGTAAAGAATTATATATGGGAAGTCGAGTTTCGGCCATCGGGAAAGTTTTGGGGTCCACAGTATTGTACTGGGACCACCGGAAGGGTCGAGGGTCCACCGGTGGGGCCACCTATCCGGAGGGCCCCATGGGCTGAAGTGGGAGGGAACCAGCCTGGTGGGCTGGTGCGCCCCAGGCCCCCTCTGCGCCTAGGGCTGGGAACCCTAGGGGAGGGGGCGCCCCACTTGCCTTGGGGGGCACTCCACCCCCCTTGGCCGCCGCCCCCCTAGGAGATCCCATCTCTTAGGGCCGGCACCCCCCTGGGGACCCTATATATAGAGGGGGGAGGGAGGGCAGCCGCACCTTTGCACTTGGCGCCTCCCTTCCCCCTTGCTACACCTCCTCCTCCCGTAGTCGCTTGGCGAAGCCCTGCCGGAACTCTGCTGCATCCACCACCACGTCGTTGTGTTGCTGGATCTTCATCAACCTATCCCTCCTGCTTGCTGGATCAAGGCATGGGAGACGTCATCCGCTCCGTACATGTGTTGAACGTGGAGGTGCTGTCGGTTCGGCACTTGGTCATCGGTGATTTGGATCACGACGAGTACGACTCCCTCAACCCCGTTCACTTGAATGCTTCCGCTCGCGATCTACAAAGGTATGTAGATGCACTCCTATCACTCATTCCTAGATGAACTCATAGATGGATCTTGGTGAAACCATAGGAAATTTTTTATTTTCTGCAACGTTCCCCAACACTGCCTGGACCCATCAAAGTGAATAGTCCAATACGTGTTATCCGGCTTCTCCTCCGGTGCCTGCAACTCCATCCAATCATTGATAAAGTCCACTAGGGCTTGAGACTTGATAGCTATGCGCGGCATATACTTCAAACCATGAGGCCCATGCTCGATGGCCCGCTTGGCAACTCGTCATGTGGCTTCCCTGTTCTGGATGATGTCTCCCAAGGGGGCTGAACTTACCACAGTTATAGGATGACCCAGGAAGTACTGCTTTAGCTTCTGGCTTGCCATGAACACCCCATAGACAAGTTTCTACCAATGTGGATACCTTTGCTTGGACTCTATGAGCACCTCACTGATGTAATAAACCAGCCGCTGAACTGGATGCTCCTTGCCAGTCTCCTTACGCTCCACCACAATGGCCACACTAACAGCACGTGAGTTAGCAGCAACATACAATAGCAATGGCTCTTTAACAATCGGAGCTGCGAGAACCGGCGGCTCAGCCAATTGTCTCTTTAAATCTTCAAAGGCAGCATCAGTAGCCTCACTCCAGACAAAGGTGTCTGTTTTCTTCATCATCTGATATAGCGGTAGAGGCTTCTCCCCTAGCCGTCTTATGAATCGGCTTAAAGCAGCAACGCGACCCGCCAGTCGCTAAACATCATTGATGCACACTGGTTTAGCCAGAGAGGTAATCACCTTGATCTTCTCCGGTTAGCTTCAATGCCCTGTTTGAGACCAGAATCCCAAAAGTTTACTCGCAGTACACCAAATACACACTTGTCCGGGTTAAGCATCATCTTGTAGACCCGGAGATTGTCAAAGGTTTCCTTTAAGTCGGAGATCAAGGTTTCCTTCTCTCTGGATAAGCATGAACATTGCGCCCAATCTGATTGTGGAGACAATTCTGCACACACCGCTGATAAGTCGCCTGGGCACTCTTGAGCCCAAATGGCATAGACACATAGCAGAAGGCTCCAAATGGAGTAATGAAAGCCGTCTTCTCCTGGTCCTTAACTGCCATCTTGATCTGATAATAACCAGAGTAAGCATCCAAAAAACTCAACCGCTCGCAACCTGCTGTGGCATCGATGATTTGATCAATGCGGGGTAGTGCAAAGGGATCAGCTGGACAAGCTTTATTTAAGTCCGTGTAGTCCACACACATCCGCCAGGTGCCGTTCTTCTTGGGCACAAGCACCGGGTTAGCCAACCACTCCGGGTGAAAAACTTCCACGATGAACCTGGCCGCTAAGAGCCAACCGACTTCCTCCCCTATAGCCTTTTGCCTTTCCTCATTGAATCGCCGGAGAAACTGCCTGACCGGCTTATACTTTGGATCAATATTAAGAGTGTGCTCAGCGAGTTCTCTCGGGACACCCGTCATGTCAGAAGGTTTCCATGCAAAGATGTCCCGGTTCTCAGGATGAACTCGATGAGCGTGCTTTCCTATTTGGGATCCAAATTGGTACTGATGCTGAACTGCTTGGAAGAGTCACCTGGAGTGAAGTCAACCAGTTTTGTCTCGGCGGCCGACTTAAACTTCAACGCCGAGTCTTGCTCTGTAGTTGGCTTCTTCAAAGCGGTCATATCTGCCGGGTCAACATTAGTTTGATAAAACTTCAGCTCCTCTTCAGCACAAACGGATTCAGCATAAGCCGCATCGCCTTCCTCGCACTCCAAGGCCACTTTTCGACTCCCATGCACAGTGATGGTACCCTTGTAACCCGGCATCTTGAGCTGCAGATAAACATAACACGGCCGTGCCATAAACTTGGCATAAGCCGGCCGTCCAAACAAAGCGTGATATGGGCTCCTGATTTTGACTACCTCAAATGTCAGCTTCTCAGCCCTAGAATCATATTCGTCTCCAAAAGCCACTTCCAGCTCGATCTTTCCAACAGGATATGCCGACTTACCAGGTACCACCCCATGAAAAACAGTGTTAGACGTCCTCAAGTCCTTATCAGTCAGACCCATACGGAGAAAGGTCTCATAATAGAGAATATTGATGCTGCTTCCGCCGTCCATGAGCACCTTAGTGAATTTATATCCACCAACCTGAGGGGCCACCACCAAGGCCAACTGACCCGGGTTATCAACCCGGAGGGGGTGATCTTCTCTACTCCAAATGATAGGCTGCTCTGACCACCTCAGATAACGGGGAACCGCCGGTTCAACCGAATTCACAGCCCTTTTATGAACCTTCTGGTCATGTTTACACAAGTTAGTGGTAAACACATGGTATTGCCCATCGTTCAACTATTTTGGATGGCTCGATAGCTTCGATCGCTGCTGCTGCTGTCCTCCTTGACCGACAATTGCCGATTATAGCCACCTTGACCACCTTGAAAACCGGAACTTGAGCCACCACCGGGCCATGGAAACCGCCTTTGCTCTGAACCGCCGCTCGATCCGTGATTGCCATCAAACATGTTTGAATTCTTGAAAGCCTTCATGAACGCGCAGTCCTTCCATAAGTGGGTGGCAGGATTTTCCCGAGTACCGTGTCTTGGACAAGGCTCATTCAGAAGTTGTTCGAGAGAAGGACCTGAGCCACCAGATCGAGGGGGTGCTCTCCCCTTATGCTTCTTGTTATTACCTTGGGCATTAGCATTGGCCACCAACGCCGGGTTACCGTCCGGCTTACGCTTGTTGCCACCTTGACTTACCGGGTGATGCTGCTGACCCTTTCCGTTGTCGTTCTTCTTTCCTTTCCCTGTCTTTTCCTCCTCAGACACGGGATCATCGGTAGTATAAGAATCGGCATATTTAACCAAAGCCGCCCTCAGCGTACCCATGTCATTGCAATCACGCTTAAGGCACCCTAGCTTCTGCTTCAGCGGCACAAAACGACAATTCTGATGGAGCATAAGTACCGCAGAGTCAAGGCCCATCTTATCGATGAATGTATTATTTCCTTGACCGGCGCACTCCAATGAGTTGTGGACTCACCCTCCTCCTGCTTATAATTGGTCAAGTCCACAATGGACATAGATTGCTTGCAAGTATCCTTAAAGTTCGATAAACCGGCCTTTAACTCTGCCCATGAACCGATGGAATTGGGAGACAGACTTTTCAACCAAGATCGGGCCGCTCCATCTAACATCATGGTGAAATACTTAGCCATTGCCGCTGTCGCTGACTTCCAATAACTCCATGGCCATCTCATAACTTTCAATCCATGCCCCGGCTGTAAGTCGGCCGTAATTCGGCACCTTTTGAGGTCCCTTGAAATCCTTTGGCAGACGCACATCTCGCAGAGCGGCACAAGACAAGGGACACCACCGGTTCTAGTGGTTACCCTGCTCCAACATGAAGTCATTGGATACCGGGAAACCATCATATGCCGCCTGTTGAGCCGCTAATTGAGCCGCCCGTTCATCCTCCTGATGCAATCGATCCTGCACCGGGTGATAGCCGTCGGGTTGGTTGCGACGCTGGGCATTGCTTGATAAAGCTTCTGACTCCATGTGCTCGCCAGAACTTTCGGACTCGGTTTGGACGAGGTGCTATCCAAGGCTGGGGAGTGGAATGAATCCTGTCCCCGCCAGAAGAATAGGTCTCTTGTTGTGCCAAGGCCGTCGAAGAAGATCCCTAACCTCCGGTTTCCACCACCGTCGGGTCATCACCATCTACTGGAAGATCCGCCAGACGCGCCGATGCTGCTATCAAGTTCTCCATGGGGTTGGAAAAGTGACGCGGAGGTGTCGGTATGTATCGGGGCGGGGCCATGCTCCCGTGAAGAGGTGCCATCTCTCGAGGCTGAACCGGCCCTCCAGCTCCGGGTGTCATAAATTGATTGGCTTTGGGCGGATTGCTAGGACCAGCTCCGGGTGTCGTGAAAAGATTCCGAGGATCGTAAACCGGAGGCGACGGACTGGGTCTTCGATGTCTCCTTCTCATCACCTCATTGGACGATTCAGACTCATGTTGCTGGAAAGCCTCGATTGGAGTCGCTGCGCTGCGTGCATCCAAAGCCGCCGCTCCGCAGCTAGCTCGGCGTCCTCACCGCCAAGGCCTCCTTGGCTGTGGCTATCTCCTCACGCACTTTTGCCACCTCCGCGTTATGCCCATCTGGATTTGCAGGAGTAACCGTGGTGGTTAACAGGGCCGTCAACTTCTCCATGAGATCTATTAGTACCCGAGCCGGCAGGCGCGCGGGGCCTCGTGACCCGGGCGCTCCTGGCCCGGACGTTATTGCTGTCGCAGCCGTCGAGTTATGGCCAGGTTGGGTACCGGCCATGAAGACTCCTGCCCAGCTTGGCGGCTCATAGCAATCCAGAACGCTAGAGTCATCAGAACATCCCCCAAGCATGCCTTCTTGGACTGTCATGAGAGTCTTGAATCGAGGACGAATCATCATCTCGATGGGACGGTATCTGCTCGCCACCTTCGTAAAGTGCCTCTCCGTGAATACAGCCCACAAAAGCACGCTTCATGGTAGATTGAATCCGGCGGGTCTCGCATGCTTTGAGCCGCCTCAATGAGGTCGGCGTAGCTGTCCGGCCGGGGCCCGCTCACCAATCCGCCATGAAGACATGGATTCCGCCAAAGGGGACCGGTGCACCGTACTCAATTGAGTCGGCCTCGGGGCCCCAGCCTTCGTTGTCGATGTAGATCTTGGCGCGACGACTCTTCGTCATCCGGCCCACTACGTATCCCTTGAGCCCTTCGAAGCTGCCCTTCAAGAACTCAACCACTGCGCGCTGGCCCCACGGTGGCGCCAACCGTCGTGGAATTGTCACGGTAGATGTCCTCTTGCAAGGACTTAGTCGTGGAGCCATCGCAACTAGGAAGCTTAAAGGGGTTAATCAGGACAAAGGACACGAGAGGTTTTATACTAGTTCAGCCCCTTACGGAGAAGGTAAAGCCTACGTCTAGTTGGGTTGGTATTGCTTGAGGTTTCGATGACCAGGGAGCGAGATACGCTATGCCCAGTTCTCGATTGGTTGTTTCTTGCCTAAGCCAACAGGTCGTCCCCTTATATACACGGGTTGACGCCTACGGGTTTTACAGAGTCCCTACCGCTTATAAACAATGTCCGCTCGGTGACTAGTCAAGTCTACCTTATGATACAAGTCATGCCATTATGGCGGTTTACTACAACGGGCCTTAAGTCGCCTGTGGGCCTTAGGCCCCTTTGTTGAGACGCCATCTTCACGCTTGGACTTGGGCTTCTGTCTGGTAATCTCTTTACGTAACCCGGCCCCACCTGGGCGGCTTACACAAATAGTTATATCCCCAACAGTATGTGTGGGATCCGACAACCTAGTTGTTTATTCTTGGTAGCCTCTCTTATGGGGAAATGTCTCCTAGTGCTTCCACTGAGCCATGGTAGCTTGCTACTGCTCCGGAACACTTAGGCTGGCCGACATGTGTCCTTCTTCGTTACTGTGTCTGTCCCTTTGGGGAAATGTCACGCTTTTTTCCTTTAAGTCCTTGTAGCTTGCTACGAGTTGGGTTCGTACGTTGATGACAGACACGTTCGTTGCTGGGTCATGTATGTGTCTCCCTGTAAGTAAGTGCGACTTTGGATTCACAACTGGTCATGTCGGCCCGGGTTCTCTGTCATATGGATGCTAGCGACACTATCATATACGTGAGCCAAAAGGCGCAGACGGTCCCGGGCCAGGTAAGGGGGCACCCGTGGGGATACCGTGCGTAAGGTCTCAAAGTGATATGATGTGTTACATGCTAGGTCAGTGTAACTTAGGATTGGGGTCCTGACAGCTTTGATATCAGAGCTTGACTGCCTGTAGGATTACCAAGCCAAATTGGTCGAAGTCAAGTCTAGAAATGCTTTAGTTATATAAGGGAATTGATTGTGGAAGGGAATGTAAGGCTCTTTTTACGCTTTTACCTTATGCCCTTCTGATCCGAGTCATACTATCTTTCCTATGGGGTTAAGAAACTAGGCTTTCTCTTCTTTCTATCAGGATCACGTGTTACTAATACATAGACTTATAGGACTGATGGATTCGATTCTTAGTTCAGTTCCTACTATTTCCGTGTGTTGACAGTTGATCTCAGAACCTTGATATTGTGATGTTGAGTGGTTATGCCACCATTTTGAAGGATGTCACAAATCCTTTTGAGCATTTACAACCGTTATGATGTCCGAGTTGTCCCAGGTTTCTAAGTAGTCTGATGCATTTGCAAATTCTTCCTTCCTGTTCCCGATGTCCTTTTGGGTCATATTAAGCACACTAATCGATGTGTTGAGGTACTCCATTGCCTCGGTATATATGTTGGAGCAATTATTATGACTCTGGGTGTCTTAGAGAATCACCTAGTAATCTAGCCATGTTTTGTGTTCCCAGTGTGATGATTCTGGCCATCATTCTCGAAAGTATACCGTGATGCCATTTAGTTAGTAGGCATTCTATTCCTGGATTTTTTAACCCGAGATTCACTCTACTTATCTCATGTTGATAGTGTTTGCTAGTTCCTTTAGGATATTAGTAACCTTTGCGATAGTCCTCGAGGTCCGTGGTATTTCCTTCTTCCAAATACCATGAACTGCTTATGGCAGAAGTTCTTTTGAACCAAAAGATCACAACCAGAGTGCTCTTGATGAGTTCTTTGTTATAGTTGTGACTCTGCCAATCCTACCCTTCTGCATGGGTTATCTAGAAGAAATATGTTGACCTTTGTTCAACATACTAATCTATGCATCCCACTACAAAAAAATACACTTCCGTGATGATACGTGTTTGTCACAGTAGGTCACATTTTCTGTCATGCATGTACATCCATGACAATTTTATGACAGAATCAAGATAGTCATACATGTGCTGTCGTAGAAGTGTTCCATGACATTACCAAAATTATCATCACGGAAGTGTCCACTTCCATGACGATAAATCGCGCGTCACAGAAGTTCTTTCATCAAGGGTGACCGACACGTGGCATCCACCGTAACGGAAAGCCGTTAAGCTATCGGGTCCGGTTTTGGATCTGATAACCTGTTAACAGCCCGGACCAATGGGAAATTTCCACGTGTAAAATTTTGATTGGCCGGAGGAAACACGTGTCAGCTCGTCAGTGGGTCAGATAGGCACCTATGATATGTCGACACGTGCGACGGCCCACCATCGGCCCATTTAGCTTACAAAGGCCGGCCCATTTGACTTGGTCAAAATTTAGCGGGCTGGCCCATGAAAAGCGTGTTAACGATCTCTTTGTAAATATCCCATTTTACGGCCTAGTAACTCACGGCCCGTTAGGGCCTACCCGAAATCTGCCCAACAACGTCATGTGGGCCATCAAATATAACACCAACCCATTTCACTTTCGTCCATGTATGGCCCACGACGTCTTTTGGCCTATATGAGGCCTTCATATCTTTAGGCGCTTTAAGGGCCTACGATGACTCTAGCCTAGAATGAACATTAAATTTCTTTGTACCCGTTAACGGCCCATGATTCACATGGGCCGTTTCCAACCCATGTTAGCTTTCAGCCAACTAACGGCCCATACGTTCTTGGGCTCCTTTCTGGCCCTTGATTACTTCCGGCCCATTACTGGCCTGTTCCCCTAATGGGCCAAATTCGGCCCGTTCCTGGCTTGTTAACTCGTTGCGCCATTCCTAGCCTGTCCTATATTATGGCCCATTAACGACCCGTTATGCCTATGACAGAATTAAGCCTTTGCTGTCCTCCGGCCTATTAACGTCCCATTACCTTTGGTGATACCACCACGCCTGCCACGCCCATGTAGACCCATTTATCCGACGGCCTAAGGCCCACCGATTATACGACCGTGTTGGAAGCCCATTTAAAGACGGCCTGTAGGAGGCCCATGGATCCTATGGCCCGTAGGAGGCCCATGGTTACCACAGTCCGCATATGGCCCATGGTTGTTGCGGCCACTAGCAAACTAGGGAAAAAGAAGACTAGGAAATAAATAAGCCCGAAACTAATGCTAGGCTATTAAGGTGATTGCACAGATTACATCCACTGGGCATAAGATCGCCACCAGTGCAAATATAGGGAAAAACCTACAATATACAAAAATGGCTTGCTGTTTTCTTCAGCCGGTGGCTGCACGTTAAGAACAAATTTTGTATCGCAACAAAACAAATTACAACTATAAAACAAAAGGAAGGTTGGCATAAAAGTTAACAGTCTGGCAGATAAATGCACCACCCGAAGTTCATAAGCTCAGTTCATTTGACCTCACTGTTACGTTTCCATGCTGTATTGTCTAATGGAGCACCATAACCTTCTTCTTCATTTATCCTAGGCTCCTGAACAACATAGCAAATGTCTGATAGTCTGGTTTCAAAACCATGCATATCTTGACGACATCGAACAATGTCTGTCCTTGTTTCACAAAGGGTCTCCGTTAGGGAATGGACTTGTGTCTGGAGCGCAGATATAACATTGTTTTGAGCTTGCATAACTTGATCATGAGGTAGTTTGGACGAGATTGCCTTAACAACCAACCCATTATTACGTAGGAACGTGCTTTTGGCACTGTTAGTGGATAGGTACTGACCCACTGCAGCAATGGCTGACATTGCGGTTATAGTTGCGTCGCCACCTTCAGAAGGTGGCGGTTCCACCATTTTTTCCATAGCTTCCTGAAAACTTGAGTTTTTACATTAGTAGTACCATAACATAAGATATTGAGGATGCATCAAAACCAAACAAAATAGCTTTGGTCTATATACAGAACTTATTCTGGTGAACCCATGTAAAATACTAGTTGTATTTTACTGCAAAGTACATAATAAAACCAGGTTCCAAACATATGACCATGTACCATGGCTAATGTATTGTATATTTCTTCACATTGTATTGACAGCTATGGATGAAGAGACAAAGTTTATAATACGGTGAGCATAATATGACATCATTCATATCAGAAAACAACTTAGAACAGACAAACAGGCAATTGTAATGTTGTGTGGGCAAGTCCAGCACAGAACTAGATTACAGGTCAAGATCAAAGGAACATCACTCCTCTCTTTTAAACCTTGTAAGGTACAATGATACACTAAGATAATTGTGTATAAAATTGAAAAGAGTAATAGACATTGGCTGCAAACCGTGCAGTTTGAGGAAGGAGTTAGAGTAAGTAGTAGTTAAAAGGCATGAGGATTAAGGACTTACAACAGCGGCTTTGACTGGTGTAGTCATGCCCTTCATTTTGCTGGTGTGACAGTCCTTGAAGATTTCCACAGCATTTGGTTCGGGTACTTTTTGGTCCTTGCGGGCTTTCCTCTGCATTTGGAGCAAGTCAATATAGATCTGATAATATGGTACAGCAAAAAGAGTGAAACAACAGCTAATTACAAGAGCCTCGCAGTGTGCAATATAGCTACGGGATCCTGTCGTCTATTGGAATTTCACTTTCGTACGGTTGGCCTTGTTCTTTGAACAGTTCACCTACAAGAAGATAGGTTTGTGTGGCACATGCGTAAATAGGACTTCAACATGTGATCTGATCACATATATATATAATGTACCTGATACTTCAGATCGGACCAGTGTTTAACGAGGCCTCTCCAGTCTTCATCCGATATATTTTCCACTATAGATATTTGGGCAAGTTCACTGTTAGCCTTGCCTTCAAAGTGATTTTTCCTCAAGTTATACCGATACTGTCGGAGAGCAGACTTGAAAACATGGGTGCAAGCTTGTCTGGTTGCATCATCTTGGCTATCCAACTTGAACCTCATATGTTGAAAATTATGGGAGTCTCATTATCAACAACTGAGAAAGTATTGGATAGAGCAAGACGATATTACTAGTTTCCATACATAACCATACTTGCAGATAAATGGTCGAGGAAGGTGTTGAACTGGGTTTCATCTTTGTCATTCCTGTACTGAATCCATGTTGGGAGGATACGTAAATGACACCTAACAGCAACCGCTGCCTCTGATACTAACTTGGCTGACTCTGTAGCATCACGCGGCCTTTATAAACCTGCCTCAAAACGGATCTCCATTCTTCCTCCTCTAGATTTAGTTAACCTATCGAGCATTATCCCTGATGTGTGTTTCCTTTTGCGCCTAGGTGCTAGTCCAACAACAAACATAGGAAGTGTTAGTGTACATCAAACTGCGAGACTACATATAAAGAAGCATGCAACTGTAACTTGACTCCAGCAACTACCTTCTTGTTGTTGAAGCTCACAAAGTTCATCTGATCTTGCCAACACATCTTGTGTCAAGAGTGCTTCGGAAGTAGTGTTAGGTGGCAAGGGAGCTTGGGAACGTGCTGCTAGCTAAGTTGACCAACGAGTAAATCGTGCAGCTGGTGGTACTGTGGAAGGTGTTGCAACAACTAGGGTTGTCTCTGCTTGTTTGGTGGCAGCTATTTATTTCTGTTTGGCTTGTTCTGCAGCTCGTGTAGCACGGGATACCCTGTCGGTACAATTTTTCGCTGGACTTTGACCTTCTATTGCACCATCAGTACCAGCAGAATCTGCATGATTCTTCCTCTTCCCTTTCCTTGTCGTTCTGTCTTGCTTCCTCTTTGTATGTGCCATGTTAAGTCAAGCCGACAAGAAAAACGAATAACAATTTAGTTCTTCAGAACAATTGATGCGTGATACAGACGAACTGACCTTTGATGTTAGACAACCACATGATAGGAGGATGTAATATGTACGAAAAACAGGACGGCATGAGATAACCAGAACTATGATGTGTTAACTAAGCAGAAGACATTTCACTAAATTAGAAGCAATGCAATGGAAGCTAGACACCATATGAAAGATGCTACAAATATCGCTCTGCCAAGTTAACAGTGTCTCATCATAAATGCCTTTAAACAAATGTGAAGCAGTATAAGAAATAAATCATATGCAAGATGCAAACAACATCACACTACCAAGTTAAAGGTCTCTCGTCATTAGTGTCATTGCATATTCACAACTTATGATGTGTAAACTAAGGAGAAGGCATTTCAACAAATTAGAAGCAATGAAAGCTAGACACCATATGAAAGATGCAACGAATATCACTCTACCAAGTTAAAACTGTCTCGTCATAAGTGCCATTTCAACAAATTAAAACTAGTACAAGCTAGAAAAGAATGCGAGATGTAACCTATATCACACTCCCAAGTCACACGTGTCTTATGATAAGTGATCGTTGCAGTTTACTTAACCATATTGGAAGAATTACAATCTAGACACCATATGCAACATGCAACCACATATCACACTGCCAAGTTAGAGCAAGCACATGCGATGCGAGTGTAGGGGAAATGCGGTAATCAACTATAGAGCTACATTCACTATCTTCATCTAGCCTTGCTGTTTCTTAAGAATCATGTGGGGAGGCTGACGCTGCAATCTTTAAATGATGATCTTTTCTCACAGTAGCCCACTTGCCTGACTGCCTCATCATAAGTGATTGATGAGGGATACACAAGAACATTAGTTTGATGTAAGAACATGGTTAATAGACAGATGTACTAGTATGTACATAAAATAGGAAGGCATGTCATATTCAAAGGCATAGTGTGTAAGCTAAGCACATGCAATTTTAACCAAATTGGAAGCAATACAAGCTAGGAATCCGGCTGAAGTGGTGAGCATGATCATCTAGGACCTGAGAGCCTGGTGGGAGGCGGGCTGCTACGCCACCATCGTGGCTTTTTAGTTGGATGCCAGGTGATGCATGTCTGTGCTGGGCTTGTCACTGGCTCAGCCAGTACCCTGACTAGCTATTTGTCTTCTGGTGCTCCCGGGATGGTGGTTCATGTAAAAAAATATATTTCCTTATCTTGGTAAAGACCGACTTCAGCCTTTCGAATACAAGCTAGACACCCATATGCAACATGCAACCACATATGACACCGTGAAGTTAAAGCAAGCACCTGGGATGGTGGTTCACGGCGAGCGAGATCATCAGCTGCAGAGCTACGTTCCCCATCTCCATCTGCTGACACTACACCCTTTAAAGTCTTGAAACGTGACTGGCCTAGCCGCGTAGCATGCTGGAGCAACTTATCTCTACTCTTTTTCTGCTTCTCTCAAGGCAGGGTCTGAAATACCCTTGCACAAAAACACAATAGTGAGAGTATGGGTGAAGTGTGTGCAGAACTAGTGCACAGTAAAAGTAGCAGATAGCAGGTGGCTGAAAAACAAATGACAGGAGACATATGATAGCTCTACAACATTGCATGGCAAACAAAATTAGATTCTACTCCGTATGATTTTGTAATATATGAGCATAGGAAATGCAGGTGCTCCTCCAGCAAACCACAACATGTGGTCCTATCAAGATAACAGTCGAATGAAAATAAATAGGTCAGTCGATTTTTTTATGAACCGTCCTATCTATAAGGAACGGGCAGATGGCCTTCGTCTACCTCCCGCCAGTCACTGTTGATGATCTTTCTCGAACAGCCAGCAACCACCGGCCCAGACCCCTGCCTCCACCGGCCCGCCCTCCCCTCGACCTCACACCACCGCCGTGCTTGGCAGCGCCCCCAGGCTATCCCTTTAATCCCGGCCGACCTCCAGATCAGGCGCCAGCAGCTCTAGGCCCCACAAGCCCCTAAGATAAACACCGAGGCACTGCTTCCCCGGCGTAATAGGTGGACTAGCGCCTGTTACGCCGGGGAATGCTTCCGTTAATTGGGAATCAACCGACCAGAATTGAAATCAGGGGCATGACCTCTAGCTAAGGTGAAATAGTATATGAGGAGAAACCTTGTGCATCGCGAGTAACTAGGAATATCTAGTATCAAGAAGAAGCGGTCAACTAGTGTCTTCTGTGGGATGAATACCGTGCAAGTAGACACGTAAGATTTGCACGAATAAGGGAAGAGGAGTACCATTTTCAGTTGCCGGTGTGGTCGCCTCCACATGTCCCGCTGATCTTCTTCTGTTTGTCGGGGAAAGCGATATTTTTGAGGGTGCAGGCTTGGATGAACCCATGGACAAATTGTTGACTGTGTTGCCATGGCCGTATGTCGGCGGAGGGGAAGCAGATCCGAGGCGGCGAAGGACGGCATAACAGGAACAGCTCCGATGCGGTGGACGGTGGCGAAGTTGGAGCGGCAGCGGTGAGGCGCAGGACGGCGTGGTTGAACTGCCTGCACGGACGGCTCGGCCTCGGCTTCAACTACTAGCCGTGGAGGGTGTTGCGGTTGAGGTTGCGTGGACGCAGCGACGCCGGGTATCGGCTCCGCTTGATGGAGGAGGCGGCGGTTGATGGGTGGGATGGGGTGGCGGACGGAGGACGCTGGGGTTTCGTGGCTGGTGGAGAGGTAATTTTGGCGCCCACGGAGTACGCATGGGGAATCGGATGTGGGGCGGGGGGAGCTAAGGGACAACCATGTTTCAGTCTGGGACACGCTTGTTTTTGGCTTTTTTGAGTAGATGGGACGCACTTGTTTGAAATTTGGGAAAGTACAAACTTTACCCCTCTTAAATTTCGGACCATCATGGTCGTGGTAGGATGGTAATCCAGTGTGTCCCAAATAGTGGGCGGAGTGATTTTCGGTCGCATGTGTGCTTAGGTGGCCATTGTGTATGAATGTTTTTCGGAGGCGGTTGCGTGGCATCTAGATGAAGCTACAAACCTACCCCGGTTTAGACCTTTGGACGTCGGGTCGGTAGGTTTCACGGATCGGAGTTAGGAAAGTAATTTCCTTCTACAACCAAACATTGGTCTCACGCGGTTTCGGGCGAGTAGATGCTCTTTTGGTGCTTCGTTCGAAATTTTGAAACAGAAGCATTCGCGTTTAGAGTACTTTTTGAACTTTGAGGATTGACCTAAATAGACAATGTTAAATTTGACCCTGTATGTTTGAAAACCTCATTAAATTATCCGCTTCTTTTTGAAATTTTGACACTTGAAAATCCTATAACTACGATTATTTTGGAATGGAGGAGCTAAATTTGAATATATTTTTTACAAGACTATATATGCTATGATGTACAAAATCAGAGCAAAGATTGGTGCCCCCATAACTTAGGTATGATTTACAAATGCCATGATATCGGATTCAAATAATTGAATGGACTTCATGTTGAATTCGATTTTTTAAAACCACCTTAAGTTGAATTCAAATGTATGCTAGTTCATAGCTAGCTATTTATAATGTTCATTGTGTAACTTTCAGATGTATAATGTGCTTTACACACACAACATGAACTATACTCACGCTTA
>JAHIAM010003189.1:0-29009 GCA_021605205.1 Aegilops longissima
TTTGTTTCACCCTCATTTGGTGGGACTAGCATTACTCGTGGAGAGAGGGTAAAGGTGACTAAGGCTGTATTATTTACTGCTGCTTTGTGGATAGTCTTACCACCAAAGCCACATGACACGATTATGATTGAAATCCCAATGACTCCACACACACAAAAAAACATGGCATGCTTGTCACATAAATGCAGGAATGTATAAAGGTTATTTCCTCTCGTTGAACATAGCAGGAGGGTTGTGTAACTAGTTAGCCTGTTCGCTCATCAAACTTGAGGTCTCGGGTTCGATAACTACACTTGCATAATTTGTGCAGGAGGATTCTTTATTTGGTCAAAATGTTTTCTAGGGTTTGCACGCTTCACACTCTCTCTCTCTCGGTATATATATACACGTTGGAGCCTCGGTAACATAGTTTCTCTCTTCACACTCTTGCCTCTCCTGTGGCGCCCTCGATTCAATCGTACACTAATCATGCTGCATAAATGTATGCGATCAAGATCAGAGACTCACGGGAAGATATCTAACACAACTCTACAAATAAAATAAGTCATACAAGCATCATAATACAAGCCGGGGGCCTCGAGGGCTCGAATACAAGTGCTTTCGATCATAGGCAGAGTCGTCGGGAAGCAACAATATCAGAATCTGAGACATAAGTTAAACAAGGTGCCATAAGATGGCTAGCACAAAGCTGGGATCTGGATCGAAAGAGGACAGGCCTCTGCTGGGATCCTCCTAGAGTCACTCTGAGTGATGTATCGTCGTGAGCTGCTGCGTAGTAGTAGTAGGCGCCTCCGGAGTAGTAGTCGTCATAGGCGTGGCGTCGGCTCTGGGCTCCATCGTCAGTTGCGACAATCGAGAGTAGAGATAGGGAAAAAGGGAACAAAGGCAGCCGTGAGTACTCATCAAAGTACTACTTAAACAAGGAGCTACACTACATATGCATGGATATATGTGTAAAAGGCCATATCGGTGGGTGACTGCTGAGAATGCAGAATAAGAGGGGATAGCTAGTCTTAGCGAAGACTAAGCTTCTGAATGCAGTGCGGCAGCAGACGAGAAAGGACAGCGGAAGTCCTCAAGTAACAACATATAGCAATAATCCTGCCGGCAATCCCTGCTCATAACCACAAGCGAGGCGACCACCGGTTATATCGGCACTTGGAAGGGTGTGTTTAACAAGTATCAGGTTCTAGTTGTCATAAGCTCAAGGTACAACTCCAAGTCGTCACATTACCGAAGATCACGGCTATCCGAATAGATTAACTTCCACTGAGGGTGCACCATCTTACCAGCACGCTTGATCCCATTTGGCGGACACACTTTCGGGGTCATGCCCGACAGCGGAAGATCAACACGTCGTAGCCCACCTAGGCACTGTGAGAGGCCAACAGCGGTCTAAACCTAAGCGAGCAGCAGTGGTGCAGGCCCATCGCCTGAGCACACTGCCGCGTTGCGTCTGTGGCGGAAGCAGACCCTAGCCTAGCAGGCGTTCCAGTCAATCCGGTGGCCGCGCTCGTATTGACGTCTGAAATGCCGGTGATACCACGGCGGGATACCCTTAACTACTCCCGCGTAGATGGTTGAGTGCGTATAAGCTTCGTAGCCAACCGGATCAAATACCAAGACCTCGTTAAGCGTGTTAAGTAGCTGCGAGCGCCCGAGCAGGCAGGCCCACCTCTCTCCTAAGCGGTCTCAGCACCTGCCTGCCGCTCCGCCTCAAAGATCCACTCGCGGGTGCTCCATCGGCCGACCGACTTTAGTCTCACATGTATCATGTATAAAGTATATAGTATATACCGTGATCAACTCCCGAGTGATCACGGCCCGATAATATATGCAACGCGAGGCAGACAAGTATGTAGGGCCCACAGGATGAAAATACTAGCATCCTATACTAAGCATATAGGATTGCGAGGTAAAAGTAACTGTGAAGTTACAAGGGACGAGGCTATGCGGATGAGTATAGGAGTATCAAAGCAGTAACATGCTATGCTACTCTAATGCAAGCAGTGTAGATAAGAGTAAGCGATATCTGGTGATCAAGGGGGCTTGCCTGGTTGCTCTGGCAAGAGAGAGAGATTCGTCAACACCGTGGTCGAACTAAGCAGTACTGCGTCGGTCTCGTAGTCTACCGAAGAAGAGGGGAAAAACAATGAATACAAGTAGCAGATGCATAACGATGCATGACATGCCAAGCGATGCTAAGCGTGCCCTAACGTGGTAAGAGAAGTCTTGGTTTAGGGGAAAGCATCGGGAAGTTATCCGATCTCGGACGTCTGTCGAACGGTGAGCCAGGAGAGAAAGTTTGCGAGTTCGATAGGTTAGAGGCGTGTGGTGGGCGAGCGAATTGCGTATTGGTTAAATCTCGCCGTTACGAGCAACTTTCATGTTGAAATTATTTTAATCGGATTACAGGTTAAAGATATGATTATAAAAGATTTTATTAATTTACGGAATTTTAATTAATTATTTAATTAATTTGAAATTGCATTTATGATTGTCGACATGATGTCATCTTGGCGTCATCGATCAACGAGGTTGACTAAGTCAACCACAACGAATTGGGTCCGCATGTCATTCACTATTAAGCAATTAACCTAATCAGTTAATTAACCTTAGTTAATTAAGTTAATTAATGATTAGTGTTAATAAATTCAGAATTAATTAGTTTAATTAATTGCCCAATTAATTTAACTAATGATTAGGGTTAATTAATCAGGAATTAATTAGATTAATTAATTACTCAATTAATTAATTAATTAATTATTTAGTTAATTAGTTTAATTCATTTTTATTTCCTTTTTTTAGTTTACTGTTTTAATTTAAAAGCGTTCTTTTAGAGGTGGGGCCCCTGTCGATTAACCCATGGCCAAGCAGGCAGTAGCAGCGCCTTGAGCGTCTTGGCGTGGGCGGTCAGGACCTGAGGGACAGGCCGGGTCAGGCGCGATCGAGGCGGGCAGAGGCGTGAGGCGGAGGCGGGCCGAGCCCTGTGCGCCCAGCCGTGATGGCAACAGCCGTAGCGAGCTGACAGGCGGGGAGGTGGTGGCTCAGGTTCGGCCGAGGCCAGCGAGGTCGGTCGTGAGGTGCCGCCCGAGCAGAGGCGAGAGGGGCTCGAGGCGCTAGGGCCTTGTGAGTCAGCCAGCAGAAGGAAGGGAGAGGGGACAGTGGCGGGCAGTCAGGGGCCTGGCGGCGGATCCGGCGAAGGAAGGAGAGGAGCAGGCGCGGGCGGGCAGCTGCTGGGGCCCGATCCAGCAACAGGGCAGTCGGGGAGCCTGGCGGAGCAGAGGGCAGAGGGAAGCCGGGAGGGCTGGGCGGTGGCGGAGCCATCGCCCGTGGGGAGGAGGAGGAGGAGCCTCTGGCCAGGGGGGGGGGTCTCGGCCGGTGGGCTCGGCAGGGTCAGGGCAGGCCGTCAGGGGAGGAGGCAGAGGCGTTCTGGCGGTGGCGAGCCGAGCGGACATGATGTGATCAGCCTTGATTTGGGGGCGCCAGTGGCACAGGAGGAGGAGGATCTCGTGGCGGAGGAGGAGGAGGCCAGGTGGAGGGGCAGCAGCGGAGTTGGTGGGCCAATGGAGTCGGCTCGGTCGGGGGTTGGGGTCTCCGCCCGATCGATCGAGGAGAGGAGAGAAGGAGGCGATGGGGGAAAGTGGGGTGGTGGCTAGGGTTAGCCACCGGTGGGGAAGGTAAGTGAGGCGGCTGGGCGTGGGCGACCAAGGAAGGGGATGGGCCAATGGGGGAGTGGGGAGGGGCGGTGGTGGGCAGGAGTTATCCCCTCCTTTGTTTTCTTTTTTTTCTTTTGTTATTTTTCCTTTTACATTATTGATTTATTTAAAATGCTTTGGCATTTTGTAAATATTAGTGCACCCCACCAATATTAGGTTAGGTATTTTAGAAAACCCCGGAACATTTTAGAATTAGTTTTCGAAACCCTTTATCGTTTGCTTCATTTTTTGATTTTTGTTTTAGGACGGTTCCGAATTAACGAGAGGTTAATTAACCGAACCGGAATGATTACTGTTGCATAACCACCCGGGCGTTACACTCCCGGCTGGAGCCTCGGCGCTTGTAGTTGATCTCTTCACTCTCGCCCTCTCGAGATCTAAACAAGACTTCGTTGGCCTCTCTCTCCCCCTCCTTGCTGCTCAAAGAGCGGCGAGGATCCGTCCTGGGGAAGGAAGAAGGCTTAGCTGTCGCCGTCGGCGAGGACTACCGGCGTAGTTGTTCACTTTCCACCCAGCGGTGGCAGGGAGGACCTCAGGCCCTTCTTCTTCGCCGTCGTCCGTTAACCCGAGCACGCCCCAAGAACCTTAAGGTATAATTGCCTTACTCCATGCATTGCTCTAGCTGCATGTATACCATGAATCTAGGATGTGGTTCAAAGAGGAAAAGAGTGGGGGAAAGTAGTGGGAAAAGTTGTATATAGCATGAATCTGGGCGTGGCTCAAAGCGGAAATGAAGGGAAAGTTGTATAGCATTAATCTAGGGCGTGTTTCAAAGAGGAAAGGAATGGGGAAAATAGCGGGGAAAGTTGTATCGCATAAATCTAGGGGCCAGTTCAAAGAGGAAAGGAAGAGAAAGTACTAGTTCAAAAGGAAAGGAAGGGACAAGGCTGTAGAGTTTGAGCGGGGACTAGATTTGCTTGCGCTCATAGGGAAAGGTGTCTAAAGATAACAAAGCTGGGACCAACACAAATATGCTCCTTGGTTGTTTGTTCTTTGTTGCAACAGCATGCATGACCACAGAACATCGGTAGATGCACATGGTGCTTGGTGCGTCCTTTGTCAAGTGCAACTCATTAGCTGTTGTTAATCTAAGGCCATGTTTGGTTAAAAACTCCTAGTCCCTACCTGCTGGGTTCGGGGACTAAACATGGACTAGAGGTTATTAAATGACATGCTAAAAGACCATGTTACCCATAGTAATGAACTAATAGAGACAAGGTGCGATGCGTGGCAGGGGCAAGCTGTTGGAAAAAGTCTAAAAAGACTCCCTCGGGTCTTCTTTCTTTAGTCCCAAATGCCCACTTTTAGTCCCTAAAGTCCCTCCATTTAGTTTAGATGGGCCCGACACGGGTTCTTTTAGTCCCTACACCAAAATGTCACTGTAAACAAGCACTCTCTAATAATGCCTTTGGAAAATTGATGCAATACCACAGTTAAAAGCAAATTACATGTTTAATGAATTTTATTGTTAATATAATCTCTATGTTAATATTAATCAATGCCACCGTTTGAGAAATACTCTTGTCTTGCTTTCTTTCCCATTTAGATAAGGTAGATGCTTCTTTTTGTTGGCTTGTGTCATCCACCGTTATTGACCACTAATTGTTTCCTTTGCACCTCCGTGGAAGCAGGGTTATCTGCTTCACCTCGTTGCCATTGTGACCTTTTGTTGCCTTTGCACAAAACACTTTTGTTTTAAGAGTGTTTTGTGCAGTTCAACTAAAATATCACACGACAACGTTAGCGATTTCTTGATCTTAGTGGAACTGCACAAGAGGAGATCTTACTTCCTATCCGTTAAAGCGAATTTGGTTCAGATCTTCTTCTTGTGAGTTGTTTGAATTCCGCATCATGAGAGGTCGATTACTAGCCTTCTTTCACATGATTCTGCAGTGTGCATTCATATGTTGTGCTACTTATGCGATAATGTTGCTTGATTTTAGTGAAGCTGCACAAATGGAGACAAGACTTCCAATCGTGTTTGCCGTAATATCCATTGAGGTAAGATAAGGATATTTCTGGCTGCCTGACCTCCATTTGCCACTTTCATCGGAAAATTAAGTTTAGTACTATACTTGTGCTCCCTAATTGACATGCCAAATCTTACATTGAAGGCAAAGCTTGTCATTATTGAACCAAGTGATGAAGGGAAGAACAAGCGGAAGAAAAACAAAAACTAACTCCGGTGCTGTAATGAAACCTTTGGGCTGTGATGACACAAGTAATTGTATAGTTTTGCATCTTAATTTATTGCTATGGCTGGAGCGAGCAATTGTTTTGCCACTGATTTGATGCCACTCTTAATGTAATATGTAGTTATCTCTACTTGTGCAAACAGGATCTTCTTTGAAGATACCATATATTTTAGTGGAACTGCACAAGAAGATGTTGGAAACATTAAACTAATCGAGAGTATATAGTAAGCATAGCCACCATAGTAGATAGCAACAAATGGTTCAGGAGAATTGCTTCATCTGTATGCTCTACACAATAAGCCTCTGACAAAGGTTGGTACTAGCCTATGATTTCATCCATATGATTGAGCTTTGTCATCTCTATTGGTGTTGTGCTACTATTTAGATCTTATCATGAAAAAGTGGTATTGTCCTTGAGAAGTGCTTCATCATGTTGTTTTAAATATTTCATTTCCTTTTTTCGAGCAAGCAGTGATGCTAGCATTTAGTAGTCCTCTTGTCTTTACTACAGGATCATCTTCCTCGAAGAAGAAGAATATGGAGTGCGTGAAGTGGCTAGTTCCGATTATGCGGGATGAAGAAGCTATGTCTATCTTATCATCGGAAGGAGCACTTGAAGGATGGTTACATTACTCCCCACAAGACCAAACTAACTTCAGCTCGGAAGGGTGACAAAATCTCCATTTTTTTCTGTGATGCGTGAGTACAATGTTGTTCTAGGATTCTTTCTGGTGAGTTCCATTTTCTAAAAGTGTGCTCTACATGGACCATGTATGTGCCCTCTTGAAGCTGTCAATTCATAGTATGCAGTTTGCTTTATACTAATCACTTTTTGTATTTGTGCAAGCAGGGGTGCTCAACTTGATTTCAATGGGAAGCGCACAAAATCTTCATGAATACATCGAATCATCCATTTCCACCATATGAAAGGAGGTGCCGATAAGTTCAAGGAGTTGCAACATACAAAGGCGAAATCATACAAGCTACAGCGAATTTGGTTGATTTTGGTGGGCGCACAAAAAGAACAGCTGGTTTATTTAGCACGAGGTGCCATGTCAATGTCGAGCTGATGGCAAACCATGCCCATTCCACAATCGTAGGCATTTGATATTTTGGAATGGGACAACCTTGTCAAATTTGCTCATTGATTTTAGCAAGACATCGTTTGATATTTGAATGGGCGCCCTTCTTTGTTAGCGCGTCGATCAATTTTTCTTTACTCTTTAGTTGTGAAGTAAATATTGCCTCGACATGTGAGTCGCTAAGATGCATAATCATCGATTGTTACGAATATTCTCTATGAATTGCAGAACTGTGTGTTTGATGGCAATGTCTGAAGCAGCTAAAAGCTGCTCAAACTCTTTGTACTCATACATTCCTTTTACTTCGCACATTGTGAAAGTGCATACTTTTTGTATAAGATTGGTCAAGCAGAGATACTTTGAGTGCAGAAAAAACTTGTATCAGACTAGAAAGGACGGAGGAGTACATGTAAACTCTGCAAGCGAGGTGATCATACAGGAATAATGCTAATACGTATTGTTTTGTATGTTCATCAATGCCGTGATACAGAATTTGAACTAATCAAAATAAATTCATTACATTCTTCAACTAAAAGGGGTGCCACAGAGGTATAATTAATTAACTTGAAGCTACCCACTATGTCCGCAGGCGAGCGAAGCTTGATGACTAAAGCTGCAGGTGCGTTCGCGTGGCGACATGTGGCCTATTGGGCCGCGTGTCGATCAGCCAAATGCACCAGCGATAAAATAAGCAGCGTCCTTCTCAAGCGCATCTCTCGACTCCACGTCGCGCCAAAAAGCTAACGGCCGTCAATGGTTAACCGCCTAGCTTTGGCTTCAACGGATGGTAGCAGCGGTGGCCTTACTTGAACTGGCGGCGGCGACCTACCATGTTCTACTCTTCCTCGTTATACGTGGCGGCCTGCGTTGGCGTGGCGAACCTCGGCGGGCAGCGATATCCACTATCTCGTTGCGGTGGCGGCACCTCGTGACGGTGGAAATCCTCCCCACGTTGCGGCGGTGGGGCCTCGGCTGAGCGGCGATGTCTCTGCCTCGTTGTTGGCGGGGTGGGGCCTCGGCGGGCCAGCGGTGTCCTCTACCTCGTTTTTGGCGCCGCGAAACCTCGGCGAGCGAAGGCCTCGTCGGCCCGGTGGGCGAGCGATTTGTCGGCCGGCATTCTCCTCTGCCTCGTTGTTGGCGCCTTGAAACCTCGGTGGAAGCAGGGCCTCGTCGGCCTTGTGGCGAGGACCACGTCGGGCCGACATTGTCCTCTGCCTCGTCCTCGGTCTGTAAACAGCGCCTCACCCGCTTCGCCAGCGCTCTTTGCTAGCCTCTTTGTGGCGGCGCAGCCTCCGCCACCCGCATGCGATACCGCTTGGCCTTCGTGGCGGCCCTTGCGGCGAGGCGGTGCAGGCAGACAGCGCCTCCTGCTCCGCCCGCTCCTCCACTGCAGGGGCTCCTAGAGAGATGGTGGTTGTAGAGGCGTCGGCTGCGCCTCCGGGCTACTCGACACATCTGCCTCACACCGTCCATATATTGAGCACAGGCCTGCGCCAATGGTCATGGTGCAATGCACTGCGAGATGGCGGCCCGAGGAGGGGTTGGCGCGGATCGTCGACTACCATGTTCTCCATTGGGGCGTCGTCGTCCTCCGGCTGCCTGCCCGACCCCGGTCGGCAGCAATAGCTGCCATCTCCTTGTGGTTCGTCGTCCGCCGTCCGAAAAAGCGGGGCCGCGAGAGCGATAGTGGGCGATAGTGGTGTGGACAGGAGAAAGGAGCGGATCACGGATGAGCTGCGGCTATGGCGGTATGCAGATTTATATAACAATGGTGGTAGGCGGAGGAGACGGACGTGTGGCGCGGAATAGCCGCCTCGGCAACCCGTATCATTAATGTGGCGGCAGATGGGCAGACAGACGACACTTGTGTTGTTTGAAGCGAACAATCGCTTTGCACGGGAAGAAGAAGCGGTGGTGGCTAGTATATTAAGCCTGTGAAGCGAGAAATGACTTTACTTGGAGAGGATGACAATGGGGACCCACAGGTCCATAGCCTCACGTCATAAGTGCCTCCTTATTATATATAAATATAAATATAAATATAAATATAAATATAAATATAAATATAAATATATATATATATATATATATATATATATATATATGTGTGTGTGTGTGTGTGCGTGTGTGTGTGTGTATAAAACTATACTCCCTCCGTCTAGGTGAATAAGTAAATATTAGAAGATGCATCATGACCTAGGTGCAAGCAGATTGGTGGAAAAGAAGAATATTTCTCTCTTCTAAACACAACATTTAATCACAGAGTTAAGAGGATGCCTTATTAGCTACCCCATGCAGGCCATCGTAATTCATAGCATGCAAAGCGCTTTTATTTCTTGCCTAATAACCGCATGGACGTCTTTGCATGCATTGGTCCTTGCCGAGCAAAAAAAGGAGAAGCGGTTTCCACGGGAGACAACAAAGGCGGAGGTGGGCGCTTCATTGGAGTAATTTATTTGCTTCCTCCTGGTTTCTGACATCATGGGCCCCACCATTGTCAACCTATGTAGTAGTCAATAAGCAGAGAATTGCACAAGAAGCGGCCGGCAATTTGGGACCAAGCAGCTCGAGCAGTATTTGTGTTTTGAGGTGTGAAAACTGCGGAGTTTTTCGATGTTTAGCCGGATATTAATTTTCTCCTCTGAACAACAATGAAAACATCACTGCAGGTATTAATTGGGCGGGCTGTGGCCCGTCTAGCGAACAGATATCCAGCCGGATATTAATTTTTTCAAGCTGAAAATTGCTAGCCCAGCTACACTTTATTTTAGGAATACCAGACAAGGTCAAGTTGTTATTCTCATACTTGTTGGCTGCAAATCTTTCCTAGGAGGAATGCATTAGGCAACAAGAAAATGGGCTTTAAGAAATAATAAATGGGATGTAATTATAAAAAGCTGGGCGGTAACTATAAAAAATGCACCAAACACGTGATTACTTTATAAAATATTATTTTTGGATATTGAAAATTTTAATTTCATTAATTATTCTTGCGCAATGTTTAGTTGGATTTTACGTAATATAAATTTATATTGAAATTGTATTTAATATGACTAGAAATTTTGGGATAAAAATATTTGGATCCCATCGAAATTTTATTGAATTCTGTTTTGAGCAGTTGGTTGAAATGGGCTCTACTTTTAACAAGCTGTAAATGGGCTGTAGTAAATTCCATTATAATTCAAAAATGGGCTACACATTCTTACAAATCTCAAATGGGCTATAAATTCTCTGCCACACACTTACGGCCTTACTAAGTTGTGCGTCCCTAAAAAACAAAGTTGGCGCATATGCAAGGCTTTGTCAACTTATAGTCAACACGGTTCTAGCAGCGATGGCGTTGATGTCCATCCAACGGATGTCGTGCTTCTTCTTCAATCTCGGATATTCTAGCTTCACCCGCAAAAAATGATTCCTCCCCTAACATCAAGGCGCACCGTTTGGAAGCTGACACGTGGGCCTACTAAGTTGGCGTACCAAGGGCTTTGTCAACTTAGTCAATATAAACGATTCTAGCTGCGGTGGCGTCGATGTCCATCCAACGGCCGTAGTGCTTCTTCAACCTCTGGTCTTCTTGCTCCGGCCGCCCAAAGCAGCGCCGGTCGTGCCGCTGCTCCTACCTCCCGTGGATGGTTGTCTTGCCTGGAGGCCTCACGCTCCTACTATTCCTAACCTGGCCAGGCCTGCGATGGCAGCCTCACACATGCAGCCGAGCAGGTGAGCTGCAGCGTCTTCACGGCTCGCGTCATCCTTCCTAGGCCTCGCCGTCGTCCACCGCCCTAGTGCTCTCGTGGCGTGGTCAACATGGTCAGGCGACCTCGTCGGACGTGGGTACATACATGGAGGCGACAGGTGGGTCCATGGCGGCAAGAAGTGCCTCCTTATTCACGGAAAATAATGATTCCTCCACGACAGTGAGGGACCCACGGACGGGCCACCGTGTTCGTGAAAAAAGCGTTTCCCCATTGCTGGGACCCGGCTACACCTTCGCGCATGAGGAAGTGCGTCAGAAGCAAAAAGCGATTCACCCCGTGGCTGCTGGGACCCTGGCTACATCTTCGCATGTAAGGAAGTGCGTCCGGGCAAAAAAAACCAAAGCAGTTCGCCCCCATTGCTGGGACCCACCAGCTACATCTTATGAGCAAGGAAGTGCGACGGTGGGACCCACTGGTCAAAGCATCGTGGCGTTGTCATTACGGTCATGAGCGTGTACATACATATATCTTGGTCGATGTAGAAGCGGCGCATGCGTCGTGTAGTAAGCGCGTCGTCTCGTAGTAGAAAGCGCATACGTAGCATGTACTGCGTATGTACAGCGGCCAGGGTGCAAGAAAGAAAATCTGACGCGTCGTACATACTGGCAGAGTCTCGAGCCTACTCGCGCATCACGTCGGCCAAGGCTCGTGTACATGGCTGGGTCAAAGCGGAGAAAGCAGTGTTGTCATCGTGTTGATGGGGAAACAGCGGAATCGTCGTGTTCATGGGAAACGAAGCGGCGTGGGAGCCAACCGGCTGGGTCGGAGCGGAATGCGTGGTCGTGTTCGCCGGGAGGCTTGGATAGAAACGGCGATGGAAGCGAGGCGTGGCGTGGCGCGAGCGGAGAAGCGACATTGTGTTCGACCGGCCACGTTAAAGCAGGATCCTGTTCGCCGGGAGAAGTCTGGCGTGCCGCAAAAGCGGAGAAGCGGACCTCCTCTGATCGAAGCAGGGAGTCTGTTGATCGGGAGGGTATGGCGTACCATAAAGCAGACGAAAGCGGACCTCCTACGGTCAAAGCAGAGTCTGTTCGCCGGGAGGGTGTGGCGTGCCATAAAGCAGGACTCCACAGGATATTGTTCATCTCCACCGTCGACCTCCTCCGGCCTCCACAGGCTCATGTTCATCTAGCCTCCATGGGCTCCTGTTCATCTAGCCTCCACGAGCTCCTGTTCATCCCGGCCTCCACCGCGCTACTCAGCAAACTATTGTTCAACCACCCTCCACCGTCTCTGTTCATCCAGCCCTCCACCACAGGTCTGTTCAACCACCCTCTCAGGCACCCTCCACCGTCTCATTCATCCAGCCCTCCACACCACGGGGCTGTTCAACCACCCCTCCAGGCACCCTCCACGTCACTGTTCATCCAGCCCTCCACACCACAGGTCCTGTTCATCCACCCCTCCACAGGCACCCCTCCACCTCTGTTCATTCAGCCCTCCACCACACCACGAGTCCTGTTCATCCAGAACAACGCCACTGCTCCTTTATTCATCTAACCCCCATAGCGCTCCTTTATTCATCAGGCAGCATCGGCAAGCTTGATTAGCAGCGATCGATCGCTCGGGTTCGATGCAGCGTAACTTCTCAGTCTGTCCTTTCGGGTTGATTAGAGCCCAACGCCTCGCTTCAGGTTCGATTAGAGCCAGCGCCTACCTTTGCAGCATTACATGTCTGAGAGAAAGCAGCGCGTCGGCCCCGACCTCCCATGTAACGGGAACTCCCGAAATTTTCCTCGCCCTCGCTTCTACAGTTTTTCCGTCATGGGCAGCCCAAAGAATGTCATGCAGCTCGTCTCCGGCCCGCCCAAGGCGAAAAGCCCATTTTCATCATTATTTTTGTCATAAGTAAGGCCGCCACATCTATGATGATACGGGTTTTGTCACAATTATAGTCATAGAAGTGTCATATGTATGACAGAAAAAAAATTTATTATTAAAATGTCACGGATGTGTCTTTTTTGTAGTGATATGTATGTACCGCGCTGTCGGACGTGTTATGCCATCAACGGGGGCTGTGTCGATCCATAAAGCGGTCGGACGTACTTTCTCGCGTAAATTGAAGACAAGCGTGGTGGGGGGGCTTTGCTATTGGAAATATGCCTAGAGGCAATAATAAAGTGGTCATTATTATATTTCCTTGATCATGATAAAGGTTTATTGTTCATGCTAGAATTGTATTGACGAAAACTTAAATACATGTGTGGATACATAAACAAATACCGTGTCCCTAGTAAGCCTCTACTAGACTAGCTCGTTGATCAAAAGATGGTTAAGGTTTCCTAACCATATACATGTGTTGTCATTTGATAATGGGATCACATCATTAGGAGAATGATGTGATGGACAAGACCCATCTGTTAGCATAGCATATGATCGTTCAGTTTTTGATACTGCTTTCTTAAAGTCAAATACATATTCAGCCGACCATGAGATCATGCAACTCCGGATGCGGAGGATGCCTTGTGTGCTATCAAACATCACTTCATAGCTGGGTGATAATAAAAGTGCTCTACAGGTATCTCCGAAGGTGTCTGTTGAGTTGGCGTGAATCGAGATTGGGATTTGTCACTCTGTATGACGGAGAGGTATCTCTGGCCCTCTCGATAGTACAACATTACAGGAAGCTTGCAAGCGAAGTGACTAAGGAGTTAGTTACAAGATGATGCATTCTGGAACAAGTAAAGAGACTTGCAGTAGCTTGAGATTGAACTAGGTATAGAGATACCGACGATTGAATCTCGGGCAAGTAACATACCGACAAACAAAGGTTACTATGTATGTTGTCATAAAGGTTCGGTGATAAAGATCTTCATGGAATATGTAGGAACCAATATGGGCATCTAGGTTCCGCTATTAGTTATTGACGGATGAAAGCGCCCTCAATGCGGCTATATCTCCCGTGTGAAGCACGACTTAGAGGCATAACGCATTGAAAGCAATGTGCAAGTGAGGTAATCTTCACACAACCCATGTAATACATAAGGGAAAGAGATACATAGTTGGCTTACAATAGCCACTTCACACAATACATGAGTACAACATTACATCATACTGGTACAATCAAGGTCCGACTCGGAACCCAAAATAAAAGACTACCCCAAATGCTACAGGATCCCGATCGTCCCAAGCTGAGCTCCCTCTTGATCGGTGAAGCGAAACAACACAAGAACAAGATCTTCATGAGCTCCTCCTTGAGCTCGGGTCCATCACCTGCAGTCTCATCGGCACTGCAAACTGGTTTGGGAAGTATCACATGAGTCACGGGGACTCAACAATCTCACACCATGAGATCAAGACTATTTAAGCTTAAAAGGTAGGACAGGGTAGTGAGGTGGAGCTGCACAAGCGACTAGCATATATGGTGGCTAACATACATAAAAGAGGCGGGAGAGAAGGCAAAAGCGGTGAACAACTATGATCAAGAAGTGATCACGAACCCCTACTTCGTCAGGCATAACCCGAAACCGTGTTCTCCTTCGATCAACCCGAAAAGAGACACTCACGATTCACGCTTACAGTTGGTGTATTTTAATTAAGATCAACCGGGTTTTCTAGCAGCGGACATTAACAAATTCCCATCGCCACATAACATGAGGCACGGCTTTGAAAGTTCAAACCTGCGGGGTGTCCCAACAACCCATGATAAGCTCTCGCGATCAGCGAAGAATAGACCTTCTCCCGGAAGACCGATCGATCTCGGAATCCGGCTACAAGACATTCACAGCAATAAAACAAGACCAGCAAGACCTCCGGCGTCCGACACCACGATAGTAGCAGCGCGTATCTCGTCTCGAGGCCACGACCGGATGAAGCGATCGTCTGACAGCAAGCGATACCCCAAGTTGCCTCGAGGCGGCACATAAGTGGCTCTAGTTTGGACCAACACTTAGACAAGCATTGGCCGGGGGTTAAATAAAGATGACCCTTGAGCGCGACTCCCAAGGGAAAAAAAAGGCTAGGAGAGGCAAATGTAAAACCAGTGTTGGGCCTTCTTTGGAAAAGTCTTATTCAAAGCGAACTGTCAAGGGGTCCCATAAATCACCCGACAGCGTTAGGGGCGCAAAAATCCGGAACATAACACCGATAAGAGCGGAAACTAGAGGCGGCAAGAGTGGAACAAAACACGGGCATAAGGCAGGCCTTCCACCCTTTACCAAGTATATAGATGCATTAATTAAATAAGATATATTGTGATATCCCAACAATTAAAACATGTTCAACAAGGAACAACATCTCCATGTTCAACAAGGAACAAACTTCATCTTCACTGCAACTAACAACGCTATAAGAGGGCTGAGCAAAGCGGTAACATAGCCAAACAACGGTTTGCTAGGAAGGGTGCAAAAGGTTAGAGGTGACATGGCAATTTGGGATGGCTTGATATAGCAAGTGATAGGCATCGTAGCATAGGCATAGCAAAAAGCGAGCATCTAGCAAGCAAAGATAGAAGTGATTTCGAGGTATGGTCATCTTGCACGAAATCCATAAGGAAGAAGATCAAGTCCATGAAGAAGACAAGCAGACGAAGTGAAAGAATCCTCACAACTCGGAGCGAAACCGAAGCAACGAGAGAAGCAAACCGGAAAGAAGCAAACAACATAGTAAACACACAATCACATAAACATGGCATGATGCACAAACAAATATGATGCATGTCCGGTTTAAATGAGGCATGGCATGGCAATATGCACAAACAATACTACAAATTAAGTGGAGCTCAATATACAGCGAGTTGCATATTAATGAATTTCTCTAACCTATTTAGTTTGATCTCGGTTAGGTACTCAACAATATTAAATGTTGTTAAACATGGCAAGAGGTGGAGCATAATGAAACTACCTATCTAGGCAAGTTTAAATGAGGCGGAAACAACGAACAACAATTAGGAAAATCCCCATATGCAATATTTTAGATTCGGTACTGTTCTGCCCTAAACACAGTTTTAGAGTTGTTAAACAGCAACATAAAGTGGACCATGATAATCTAGGCATTTTTCTACCCCATTTACATATAAAGAACATTTAAATCCGAGTTACGGTTATTTAGTTATGAAATAAATCATTTTAGCATGGCATAATAGCAAATTAATGCAAACATCAGTTTAAACATTTTAAACATGGATGAAAATGGCATATTATGAAACTAGACAAAATTCTGAGCAAGTTTCATATATAATTTATTTAGATCGATGCACAGTTAATTAGTTATTAAATGCATGAAGTTTAGGGGTTTTTGGAAAATCTGTAATCCTCGGATAAAAGCTAAAATCACAGATCTGTAAAAAAAAAAACAGACCGGGAAAAAGCTTTGGGGGCTGGGCTTGGGTGGCTCACCATGGGCTAAGCCAGTCGGAGCGAGAGGAAGGCCAGTGAAGTGGCTGGGCCTTGGCGGCTTAGTGAGGAGGCCTGTGAGGAAGGAGGCAGGCAGTGGGCCTCGAGGAATTGGGAGCCTGTGTGGCCGGGCCTTGGTTGGCTGGGGAGATGGGCCAGTAGCAGCCCACAGGCAGTGGAGAGCCAGCCGAGCAGACCTTCATTCTTCTGCTCGATCTGGCCGGTGGCGATGGAGATGGAGCAGTGTGACCTTGGTGGAAGCGGAAAGGCGGCGTCGGGAAGCAGAAGGTCAGGCGGGAACGGCAGATCCGGCCCGGCTTGCCGGATCGAGCAGCAGCAGCCGGGCGGAACTCCGGGGAAGCAGGTTAACCCCATGGCGACTGCGCGAGAGAGAGAGAGCGGAGGAGAGGTTAGAGAATCACGGGAGAAGGGAAGAGGGCAAGGTGGAGGAGAGCGGAGGGGCAGGGGTCATGGGACTCATCTCCGTGCTGGCCAGCCAGCAGATGGCCCGGCGAAGCGTGGCGCTCCGATCCATCGGGATCAGCGGGAAGCCTTGAGAGGTGGGAGGCCAGGCAGCTCGGTCGTTGGCGGTGGCTTGGCGCCTCGGCCAGATCGGGGCAGGCGGGCTCCCATGAACTGGCGGGCCTTGATGAAGTGAAGCCTGAGGAGGGCCAGCGTGGCGGCAGCTGGTTGGAGGCAGCGTCACCGGCGTGAGGCTGGCCTATAGAGTAGCGACAAGTGGCGAAGTCTTGGCGCTGAAAGCGAGGAGGGCGGGTGGCTGCGGTGATGATTGGGCGCTGATTTGAGGAGGAGGAAGAAGGCCAAAAATGGAAGGGGCTTCCTTTATAGGCAGAATTAGGGTTTGGGGGGGTTAGGAAGGGTTTTCGAGGCCTCCGTCGCGATCAAGCCGGATCGATCGAGAGAGAGGGTTAGAGGACCTAGGTGGGCTGAGGAGAGGGTTTTGGACTGAGGGGAGAGAGAATGCAGCCCGGCACAATTTGGAGACGAAACATCAAGCGAATATACCGGCTATATCTCGGGTAGTAGGTATAACGTTTGGGCTATCAAATGGACTCGAATCTGTGAAACTTGGCGAAGACCTGTCTACACTATAATAAGACCGCACGACAAGTTGCAACCCATTCGAGAACATTTTATACCACTTATAAAATAATATTTCGGAGGTGCAGCGGTAGCGTGCGAGTGTATCCGGACTCGGAGCGGACAACGGGAGAAGCAGCGGAACCGAGCGGATGCAAGTTTTGAAAAACATGCGGATGAAATGCAGATGATGCCATGAGATGAGATGCAGAACAAGAACAAAATGCAAAACAACCGACAAACCCAACCACGAAGGAAATAATAAATCACATCTCCGGAAAGGGCAAGAGTGAGATTCACGAATATGGAAAGTTGTATCCGGGGTGTTACAACACTCCACCACTCGAGAGGATCTCGTCCGAGATCTAGGATGGCACGGAGGGAAAGGAAGAGGAAGATGAGAGGTAAAACTAAGTTGCTTCTTTGACAAGCAGTGAAACCAAAAGAACCTTGAGAGGTTGAGCAAAATGAAAGAAAGAACACAACGAAGATGAACAAGGTTGAAAACAATCCGTTAGAAAAGAGGAACAAGGAACATTACGATAACTTGAAGGTTGAAAAGGCATAAATCAAGAGTTTAATGGAGAAGATCGAATTCGAAACCACTCCGTTTAAAACAAGAAGAGAGAGGAAGAATTCGGGCAGCACTCCGATTGAAAATGGAAGGAATATAACATGAACTTGAGAAGATGGGATGATACTTGATGAAATCGACAACATACTGCCTCCGGAACTATCGAAAAAAAGCACAAGGGGTTAGAAAGATTTCAGACAGCTCTCCGGTTGAGGAAGCAGGCAAAACTTGATAAGATGAGAGAACTCGAATGAAAAACATGATACTCCGGTTAAATGGATAAGCAAGGAAAGAACATGATCTTGACAAAAGAAAGATGATGGGTGAAGAGTGCAACATCACAATGCCTCCGGAAGAAAAATTGAAGATAGGTCATTGGAATAAAGGAATGGAGAAGAAAATGGCGACTTCTGCCACAAATGAACTTGAAAAGCATCCTTGCAAGGAAGAATTGAGCGGAGTTGTTGGAAAACCAACAACGAAATGAATAAACTAGTAGTGGGCTTATGGAAACATCTCCACATTATGAGGTGAGCTTACGCACCAGCGAAACAAATAATTGGATTGATATCAACAAGGAGACAAAAACTTATTTCACGGGAGGACAAATGAAGAACTTGGGTCATTAATAAGCACCATAAATAGCAACAATCCTTAGGGAAAGCTTTAGGTGAAATATAGCCCAAGACAACTCCAAAGAAGAGATTGATGGATTGAAAAGATCTCTTGAGCGAAGAAAATGATGGATTTAAAATACCTCATTCTTGACAACATGTGGATCATGAAACACGAAGGAAATTGCCAAGAGTGACATAACACCATCTCAAGAGATAAGGTAGAGCGAATTGCACTTGAAATGCAAGAAGAAGACTGCTTGAACTCCTCAAAACAAAACATGTGTTGAGCACCATGTTTATTTTAGAGTATAAGCAGCGGATCATAACTCGAGAAAAATCTTGAAGAACAATTGAAGAATGAAAAGAATCCTTGAGGAAGCACCATGTAGAACCTCCATGAAAAACTCCGGTAAAGAAAAGGATGGTAAAAGAAAGAAGTTGACAACACAAGGTGAAGCCTTGCGGTGATAAGATGAAGCTTTGAAATGATATAACCGAGAAAAGTAGGAACTCGGAAAGAAAAGATGAAGCATCTCGTGCGAAATTGTGATATGATGAACAAACTCGGAAAGAAGAGATGAACAACTTAGAACTGAAATTGATACCATTACGAACTCCGGAAGAATGAATCAATCACTTGGATGAAACAAGAACAAGAATTATGTTATCGTATCCTTCACCAATTTAGATTGATGACAAACAGCGGTTTGGCATACTACTTATTCCGTGAAAAGATTAAGATAGACAAAGGCGCAAACTTGGGAAGGTCTTCAGCGAACCACGGTAGGATTGAAAGAGCGAATGAGTCTATATGATAGCGAAGGAAGAACCCTTGAACAAGCCACCGTAAAATTGAAAAGAGCGAAGAAAAAGAGCGAATCACCGTAAGGAATTAGAAATGAAACGAAGATACTTGAGAGAATTTAGATACATGAAGCGGAGAAATCATGAACTGATTAGAGGATATTTGACGATGCACGGTGAGATTTGGAAAACCAGAGTTGAGCAGCTTGAAGAGAAAAGCGAGATTTAAGAGAAACTCTTCTTGGTCTTCAAAATTCGAGAATAATGACGAGAACATCACCATGAATTATTGAAGCACTCCGGAATGAAAATTAGAAAGGTTGAACCAACAATGAAAAGAATTTGAAAGCGATCTTGGAGAAAGACATTTGACTGATGATAATTCATCCTTACATCAAACTTCGAAAAGAATTTGAGAATAACTCCGGAAAATAGAAGAGTTAGGTAAGATCCTGGGAAAAGACCTGTGGGTTAGGGCCCATTAAAAGAAAAACACCGTTGAACAATTGCTTGAAATAGATATTGCACGGTAGAGTTAAATGGCTTGAATGAGATAGCATCCTCAAAAGAACTTGAGTGAATTGAGAATGGAAACTAGAATCTTGAGATATCTTCAACATTCGGAACAATTGAATAGCGAAGTGGATGATTAAGAGATGCACCGACATGAAAGCATTTGAAATGATGACAAGAATCGATCAACACTGAAAACTTGAATTGAGTCCATGGGAGAAGAAAATTAGAATGGAACAATGATAAGGTTACAGCTTCCTTAAGCGTCTTCATGAGAAATCACGGATAGAACATTAAAGGAAAAGAATGAAGAAACTTCACTCAATAAAATGGATACTTGATTAAGAAATCTGAGTCCTTGAAGAAAAAAGGGTGGGAGGCGGAAAACAAAAGGCAACTTAGGTGGGATGAAGCGAACACCGTTGAGAAAAAAGCTTAGAATTGATCTTGCGAATGTTGAAATGATCGAATCCACTTGAAGAAACACGCGGTTGGAAGAGAATTAACATGACAAGCTCGGTGATCAAGAAGGATTAGTACTCACATAGCAATATGAGAACACCATTTAGGAAAGGTATGGAATCAACACTTGGCATTGAAGCAACTCGAATACCACAAAACAAAAGAAAAACAAAGTTGGCTTCAAGAATAGCGGAACAAACACATGATAAATTTACGCCCAAAATGTTAGTGGTGGGGCCCCACGGACCTGACGATATAGCAGACGTCACGAATGACAAACAAGGCGTCCCGAATCAGCATAGCCAAGGATTCTTTAAGGCGTCTACGCGACCCTTTGTAAATCGGCCGTGAATGGGCGGACCACTGAGCGTTGAACCCCAATCTCAAATCATACATCATCGGAAAGATATCACTGTAAGCTACTAGAATTCCCACCTATAAACTCCGAAACTTTCTGGTTATGCAATCTGGTGTTGGGGATACGGGGACACAAAATATATCACCCAAACTAACAATACCTAGATCCATTGTATCCATCCGTCAACACATAACCAAGAAATCCTCGGAAATCGTGTACCTCGACCTTGAAAAACATCCGTTATACAAGTCATGGCAATACTCCCTTTTCGCCACGATCTTTGAGCTATCGGGGTTATCTCACCAACAAGCTGCACAAAAGAGATTTGATGTCGGCAAAACTCGGGTATTCGAGGCTGCAGCGATAAAATTGTGGCGACAACACCTCGGAGCTCAACTCCGGGACACTGCCACAACCCTAAATGTCGGGAGGCACCAAGAACAATGTTCTCGTCACAAAACCATCGGAGCGATTCAAGATACCACGTGATCCTAAAAAATTTTTAGAAATTTGAGGAGAGAAAAGTCAAAACTCTCGTCGGGATACCTCACGAGGCGGCAGAAGGAAGGGGGAGTAAAAGAATCCTACTCTCGATATATATAATCCTAAGACTCAAAACATTTTCCATTCTAGACTCAACAACATGACAACCAATCAAGTAGGGGCTCCTAAGTGGGGAAGGCTCGATACCAACTTAAGCGCCCCGATGCGGCTATATCTCCCGTGTCGAGAAGCACGACTTAGAAGCATAACCGCATTGAAAGCAATGTCATAAGTGAGGTAATCTTCACACAACCCATGTAATAGTTAAGGAAAGAGATACATAGTTGGCTTACAATGCCACTTCACACAATACATAGGTAAAACAATACATCATACAGGTACAATCAAGGTCCGACTCGGAACCAAAATAAAAGACTACCCCAAATGCTACGGATCCCGATCGTCCCAAGCTGAGCTCCCTCTTGATCGTGAAGCGAAACAACACAAAGAACAAGATCTTCATGAGCTCCTCCTTGAGCTGGGTGCATCACACTGCGGTTTCATCGGCACACTGCAAACTGGTTTTGGAAGTATCACGTGAGTCACGGGGACTCGGCAATCTCACACCATGAGATCAAGACTATTTAAGCTCAAAGGTAGGACAGGGTAGTGAGGTGGAGCTGCAGCAAGCGACTAGCATATATGGTGGCTAACATACATAAAAGAAGCGAGAAGAGAAGGCAAAAGCACGGTCGAACAACTATGATCAAGAAGTGATCCTGAACTCCTACTTACGTCAAACATAACCCGAAACCGTGTTCTCCTTCGATCAACCCGAAAAGAGACACTCACGGTTACACACAGTTGGTGTATTTTAATTAAGATCAACCGGGTTTTCTACAGCGGACATTAACAAATTCCCATCGCCACATAACATAGGCACGGCTTTGAAAGTTCAAACCTGCGGGGTGTCCCAACAACCCATGATAAGCTCTCGCGATCAACGAAGAATAGACCTTCTCCCGGGAAGACCGATCAGTCTCGGAATCCGGCTACAAGACATTCACAGCAATAAAACAAGACCAGCAAGACCTCCGGCGTGCCGACACCACGATAGTAGCAGCGGCGTATCTCGTCTCGAGCCACGACCGGATGAAGCGATCGTCTGACAGCAAGCGATACCCCAAGTTGCCTCGGCGGCACATAAGTGGCTCTAGTTTGGACCAACACTTAGACAAGCATTGGCCGGGGGTAAATAAAGATGACCCTCGGGATCGCGACTCCCAAGGGAAAAAAGGCTAGGAGGCCAATGTAAAACCAATGTTGGGCCTTCTTTGGAAAAGTCTTATTCAAAGCGAAGCTGTCAAGGGGTCCCATAAATCACCCGACCGCGTTAGGGGCGCAAAAATCCGGGAACATAACACCGATATAGCGGAAACTAGAGTGGCAAGAGTGGAACAAAACACAGGCATAAGGCCGAGCCTTCCACCCTTTACCAAGTATATAGATGCATTAATTAAATAAGATATATTGTGATATCCCAACAAGTAAACATGTTCAACAAGGAACAACATCTCCATGTTCAACAAGGAACAAACTTCATCTTCACTGCAACTAACAACGCTATAAGAGGGCTGAGCAAAGCGGTAACATAGCCAAACAACGGTTTGCTAGGAAGGTGAAAAGGTTAGAGGCTGACATGGTAATATGGGAGGCATGATAAGCAAGTGGTAGGCATCGTAGCATAGGCATAGCAAAAAGCGAGCATATAGCAAGCAAAGATAGAAGTGATTTGAGGTATGGTCATCTTGCATGAAATCCATAAGGAAGAAAACGATTCCATGAAGAAGACACGAGCGGAAGTAGTCGAGCGAATCCTCACAATCGCAACATTACGAAAACAGAAGCAACACGGAAAGAAACAAACAACATAGTAAACACCCAATCATGAACATGGCATGATGCACAAACAAATATGATGCATGTCCGGTTTAACGAGGCATGGCATGGCAATATGCACAAACAACACTACAAGTTAAGTGGAGTTCAATATGCAGCGAGGTGCATATTGACGGAACCTCCTAACACTATTTAGTTCTCTCTCGGTTAGGTACACAACAATATTAAATGTTGTTAAACATGGCAAGAGGTGGAGCATAATGGAACTAACTATTTAGGCAAGTTTAAATGAGGCGGAAATAAGAAACAACAATTAGGAAAATCCCCATGAGCAATATTATGGATTAGGAACAGATCTGTCCTAAAGCATATTTTAGAGTTGTTAAACATGCAAAGCAATGCTACCATGTTAAACTAGGCATTTTCCACCCATTTACATATAAAGAACATTTAATTCGAGATTCACAGTTAATTAGTTATGAATTAAAGCATTTTAGCATGGCATAATAGCAAATTAAAGCAAACATCAATTTAAACATTTTAAACATGGATGAAAATGGCATATTATTAATCTACACAATTTTAAGAGCATATTACATATATAAAACATTTTAATCCGATGCACCATTTGTGAGTTATTAAATGCATGAAGAACAAGGGTTTTACGCAAATCTGTTAAATCCTTTGGATAATAGAGAAAAACTCATGTGAGGAAAAAAAAAAAATACAGGCACATCTGGTTGGGCCAACAATGCCTGCAGGAGGGCTGGGGTGGCCTCACCATGGGCCGAGCCAGGTTAGTGGAGAGGAGGCGGAGGCCTGGGTGTGGGCTGGGGCCTTGAGCCGATCTGCCTGTGTATCTGGCCTCGAGTGAGCATCTGGGCAGCTGGGCTGGCTAGCCCGGCCGGTTGAGATGGTGGAGGGCAGGCAGGCCAGCTCTTGAGGCGAAGCAGGGAGGCCAGGCTGAGCCACCTTGTCAGCAGCAATGGCCAGGCTGCTCCTTCTTGAGCCGAAGAAGCTACTGACACCCTTGGCAGAGTTCGAGGCGGACAGCGGGGAGGAGCAGCTGCAAACGGCAAGCGGAGCAGAGAGACAGCCGGATCTAAAGCGGGGAGGCCTTGACAGGAAGCAGGCGGTTGGATCCAGCAGTGGTGGAAGGCTGGTGACTCGGCCTTGCATCTCGTGCAGGAAAGGAGAGGAGGCTCGGCGTCCATGGTAGCCTTCTTTGAGGCAGCATGGCACGACTTGTGGAAGAAGCAGAGGCGGCAATGAGGCTCGGAGGAAGGAGGCTGGCGGGCCCCGAGGAGCCTGGCGTCGGGTGGCGGATCCCGGCGCGGGGAGGTCGCCATGATCACGCAGCGCAACATGCAGGAGATGGAGACCAACCATGGCGCGCTCTTGAGGCAACGAAGAGAGAGAGAGAAGAACCGTGAACCGGAGGAAAGGAGAAAGGAACGAGTGGCGCTCATCTTAGGCAGCAGCGGTGTATGTGCTCGGGGTTCGAGGGATCGTGAGCTGCTCCTGCTGCGGTGGCAGGGGCGGCGGAGGGCAGCGTGGGCTCTGCTGGCCTTGGGAAGAACAAGAGGAGGTGGGGAACTCGGCTCCATGGAGATGGTCGAGCGAGAGGATCCGAGCGCGATTCGGTGGAGCTTCGAGGTGAGGCGGCGCTTCGGGGTTGGCTGCAGCGTCTGGGAATCACGGGAGGTGGTGCGAGGCTGCGGTTGGAGGGATGGATCTGAGATGGATGGGGCCGAGAGAGGATCGAGGCGATGATGTGGTTGGTCGGCGCTGAAACCAAGGAGAGAGTGGCGGCGGCGGGGAGGATTTGATGGATGGGGCGGCTAGGTCTAGGGTTAGACTTATATAGGCGGGGATTAGGGTAGGGGTCGTGCAGGTCCCTCCGATCGTGTCAGACGATCGTGAATAAAAAGTTAGGGAGCCCAAATAACAAAGCGGAGATGTTTTGTAGATGTTAGGAGATGATCCGGACACAAGCATGATGCAGTGCGGGTCGGGTTCGAGGAGGTTTGAGACCTTGAGGTGCGATGCCTTTGTCAGAGAGAGGGTTTGGACAGCGGTCGTGTCGGACAACCCGAGCGAAGAGGAAGGAGGATGGACTAGGTGGGCTGAGGAGAGAAGAGAAGTGCAGCCCGGCACAATTTGGAGACCGAAACATCCGGCGAATATACCGGCTATATCGCGGTAGTAGGTATAACGGTTGGGCTATCAAATGGACTCGAATCGACGAAACTTGGCGGTGGCCTGTCTACACTATAATAAGACCGCATGACAAGTTGCAACCCATTCCGAGAACATTATTATGCCACTTATAAAATAATATCTCGGAGGTGCAGCAGTAGCGTGCGAGTGTATCCGGACTCGGAGCGGACAACGGAAGGCTGGCGGAACCGAGCGGATGCAAGTTTTGAAAAACATGCGGATGAAATCAGATGGCGCCATGAGATGAAATGCAAGACATGAACAAAATGCAAAACAACAGACAAAACCCAACCACGAAGGAAATAATAAATCACATCTCCGGAAAGGCAAGAGTCGGAGATTCTGAATATGGAAAGTTGTATCCGGGGTGTTACAACACTCCACCACTACGAGAGGATCTCGTCCGAGATCTAGGATGGCACCGGAGGGAAAGGAAGAGGAAGATGAGAGGTAAAGTAAGTTGCTTCTTTGACAAGCAGGTGAAACCATGAACCTTGAGAGGTTGAGCAAAATGAAAGAAAGAAAACAATGAAGATGAGCGAGATTGCAAACAATCCGTTAGAAAAGAGGAACAAGGAACATTACGATAACTTGAAGGTTGAAAAGGCATGAATCAAGAGTTTAATGGACAAGATAGAATTGAAACCACTCCGTTTAAAACAAGATGAGGAATTAGGGGCAGCACTCCGATTGAGCATGGATGGAATATAACATGAACTTGAGAAGATGGGATGATACTTGATGAAATCAACAACATACTGCCTCGGAACTATTGAAAAAAAGCACAAGGGTAAGAAAGATTTCAGACAGCTCTCGGTTGAGGAAGCAGGAAAAACTTGATAAGATGAGAGAACTCGAATGAACACATGACACTCCGGTTAAATGGATAATGCAAGAAAAAGAACATGATCTTGACAAAAGAAGATGATGGGTCGAAGAGTGCAACATCACAATGCCTCCGGAAGAAAAAAAAATTGAAGATAGGTCATTGGAATAAAGGAATGGAGAATAAAATGACAACTTCGCGAAATGAACTTGGAAAAGCACCCTTGCAAAGAAGAATTGAGCAGGTTGTTGGAAAACCAACAACGAAATGAATAAACTTGTAGTGGGCTTATGGAAACATCTCCACATTATGAGGTGAGTTTACGCCTGTGAAACAAATAATTGGATTGATATCAACAAGGAGACAAAACTTATTTCACGGGAGGACAAATGAAGAACTTGGGTCATTAATGAGCACCATCAATAGCAACAATCCTTAGGAAAGCTTTAGGTGAAATATAGCCCAAGATAAGTCCAATGAAGAGATTGATGGATTTAAAATACCTCATTCTTGACAACATGTGAAACATGAAACACGAACTCAAATTGTCGAGAATGACATAACACCATCTCAAGAGATAAGGTAGAAAGAATTGCACTTGAATGCAAGAAGAAGAATGCTTGAACTCCTCAAAACAAAACATGTGTTGAGCACCATGTTCAATTTTAGAGTAACAGCGGATCATAACTCCGAGAGAAATCTTGAAGAACAATTGACGAATGAAAGGAATCCTTGACGAACCATCATGTAGAGCCTCCATGATAAACTCCGGTAACCAAAAGGGTGATAGAAAGAAAGAGAAGTTGAAAACCCAAGGTTAAGTCTTGCAGTGATAAGATGAAGCTTTGAAGTGATATAACCGCGAAAATTGGAACTCCGGAAAGAAAAGATGAACAAATGAAATCAAGAATTTTGATGATCCTCCGGAATAAGGAATTGAAACGCCCTCGATGCGGCTATATCTCCCACGTGTCGAAGCACGACTTAGAGGCATAACCGCATTGAAAGCAATGTCGCAAGTGAGGTAATCTTCACACAACCCATGTAATACATAAGGGAAAAGAGATACATAGTTGGCTTACAATCGCCACTTCACACAATACATGAGTAAAACATTACATCATCTGAGATACAATCAAGGTCCGACTCTGGAACCAAAATAAAAGACTACCCCAAGCTACAGATCCCCGATCGTCCCAAGCTGAGCTCCACTCTTGATCAAGCTGAAGCGAAACAACACAATGAACAAGATCTTCATGAGCTCCTCCTTGAACTCAGGTGCATCACACTGCAGTCTCATCGGCACACCAAACTGGTTTTGGAAGTATCTGTGAGTCAGGGGACTCAGCAATCTCACACCATGAGATCAAGACTATTTAAGCAAAAGGTAGGACAGGGTAGTGAGGTGGAGCTGCAGCAAGCGACTAGCATATATGGTGGCTAACATCATAAAAGAGAAGCGAGAAGAGGAGGCAAAAAGCAGTCGAACAACTATGATCAAGAAGTGATCTGAACTCCTACTTCGTCAAACATAACCCGAAACCGTGTTCTCCTCTCGATCAACCCGAAAAGAGACACTCACGATTCACTTTACAGTTGGTGTATTTTAATTAAGATCAACCGGGTTTTCTACAACGGACATTAACAAATTCCCATCGCCACATAACATGAGCACGGCTTTGAAAGTTCAAACCCTGCAGGTGTCCCAACAACCCATGATAAGCTCTCGCGATCAACGAAGAATAGACCTTCTCCCGGGAAGCCGATCAGTCTCGGAATCCGGCTACAAGACATTCACAGCAATAAAACAAGACCAGCAAGACCTCCGGCGTGCGACACCACGATAGTAGCAGCGTATCTAAATCTCGAGCCACGACCGGATGAGCAGTCCGTACAACTAAAACCAGCCCTCAAGTTTCCCGGTGGCGCTGCAAAGGGCTCTAGTTTGGACCAACACTTAGACAAGCATTGGCCGGGGGTAAATAAAGATGACCCTTGAGGCGCGACTCCCAAGGAAAAAAGGCTAGGAGGCAAATGTAAAACCAAAGTTGGGCCTTCTGGAAAAGTCTTATCCAAAGTGAACTGTCAAGGGGTCCCATAAATCACCCGACAGCGTTAGGGGCGCAAAAATCCGGGAACATAACACCGATATGGCGGAAACTAGAGGCGCAAGAGTGGAACAAAACACCGGGCATAAGGCGAGCCTTCCACCCTTTACCAAGTATATAGATGCATTAATTAGATAAGATAATATTGTGATATCCCAACAAGTAAACATGTTCCAACAAGGAACAACATCTCCATGTTCAACAAGGAACAAACTTCATCTTCACTGCAACCAACAACGCTATAAGAGGGCTGAGCAAAGCGGTAACATAGCCAAACAACGGTTTGCTAGGAAAGGATGGTTAGGGGCTTGACATGGCAACATGGGAGGCATGATATAGCAAGTGGTAGGCATCGTAGCATAGGCATAGCAAAAGGCGAGCATCTATGGCGAAGATAGTAGTGATTTCGAGGTATGGTCATCTTGCACGAAATCCATAAGGAAGAAAAACGAATCCATGAAGAAGACAAGCAGATGAAGTCGAGCGAATCCTCACAACTCGGAGCAGAAACCGAAGCAAGCGAGAGAAGCAAACCGGAAAGAAGCAAACAACATAGTAAACACACAATCACATAAACATGGCATGATGCACAATCAAGTATGATGCATGTCCGGTTTAATGAGGCATGGCATGGCAATATGCACAAACAACACTTACCGATTAAGTGGAGCTCAATATACAACGAGTTGCATATTAATGGCTCTCTAACACTTATTTAGTTCTCTCTCGGTTAGGTACACAACAATATTAAATGTTATTAAACATGGCAGGAGGGTGAAGCAATATGAAACTACCTATCTAGGCAAGTTTAAATGCGGCGGAAACAACGAACAACAATTCGGAAAATCCCCATATGCAAATTATGGATTCGGTCCTGTTCTGCCCTAAACACAATTTTAGAGTTGTTAAACAGCAACATAAAGTGGACCATGTTAATCTAGGCATTTTCCACCCCATTTA
>JAHIAM010003190.1:0-34329 GCA_021605205.1 Aegilops longissima
AGAGTCATGGGCCAGGTGCTGTGATTGCTGCTCTGCTCCCGAAAGGATTAATGCCATCCGCGCTTAAAGCAAACCATACGTTCCTTGGGTCCTTTGCAAACTCATCCATAGATTTCTCTCGATTTTTCTCCATGCGACCCGTCGCGGGTGCTCTCAACTTCCGCCTTTCTTACGGTCCTCACCGTGCTATCGCATCAACTTGGCATGCTCTCCGTTTCGACAGACGTTTCAACCGTGGTATTATAGGAGCATACCACATCACCTTCGCAGAACCCTCTTCCGGAGGCTCACCGTCAACATCACCGAGTTCATCTCGTCGATCTTATACGCAATGCACCGCATACCAGGCATGCGTTCAGATCCTTGTAGGCACCACGGTAGAGGATGCAGTCATTAGGGCATGCATGTATCTTCTCCACCTCCAATCCTAGAGGGCATACGACCTTCTTTGCTGCGTATGTCTGTCGGGCAATTCGTTATCCTTTGGAAGCTTCTTCTTCATTATTTTCATAGCTTCTCAAATCCTTTATCGAGCACAGCATTCTCTGCCTTCCATCGCAGCAATTGAGTACGGTACCGAGCTTTGTGTTGCCATCTTCGCAATTGGGGTACAACCCTTTTTGTGATCCTCTAACATGCGATCGAACTTCAGCTTCTCCTTTGACTTTCGCATTGTGTCCTTGCATCGACAATGACCCGCGGAGATCATCATCATGGGGCACATCGTCTGGTTCCTCTTGATCTTCAGCAGCTTACCGTTGCAGCACCATCGTGCACATCGTCAGTGCATCTTGATGTTCAGATAGCATCACCGTATTCAGGGGCACATAGTTGTCATCGTACTCTTCTTCCTCGCCGTCTTCCATCATAACCCCTATTTCTCCGTGCCTCGTCCAAACATTATAGTGTGGCATGAAACCCTTGTAAAGCAGGTGGGTGTGAAGGATTTTCCGGTCGAGTAAGACTTCGATTCCACATATAGGGCATGGACAACACATAAAACCATTCTGCTTGTTTGCCTCAGCCACTTGAGAAAAGCATGCACGCCCTTAATGTACTCGGAGGTGTGTATGCATCACCGTACATCCATTGCCGGTTCATCTGCGTGCATTATATATAATTAAGTGTGTCAAAAATCATTACAGAACATCATGAATAGATAATTAAGTGACCAAATTAATAGAAGTTCATCATCACATAAAACCAAAGTACATACATAGTTCTCATCTAACAACATAAAGCTCTGCAGAGCATCTAAATTAATTAAACCATACATTGAAACTATGTAAAACATTTCAATGTGAAAACAAATACGATCATAATCGCAACCAAGGTAACAACTGATCCAACGGCATAATGATACCAAGCCTCGGTATGAATGGCATATTTTCTAATCTTTCTCATCTTCAAGCGCATTGCATCCATCTTGATCTTGTGATCATCGGCGACATCCGCAACATGCAACTCCAATATCATCTTCTCCTCCTCAAGTTTTTTATTTTTCCTTCAAGAAATTGTTTTCTTCTTCAACTAAATTTAACCTCTCGACAATAGGGTTGGTTGGAATTTCCGTTCAACAACCTCCTAGATAAATAAAATCTATGTCACGTTGGTGGCATAATTTTCATAAACAATAAATGAACCAATAGTTATGAAAAGATAATATATACCACATCCGAATCATAGACAGGGACGAGGGCGAAGGGGCGGATACCAAAACCATCGCACTATATAAGATGCAATAATAAAAGTAAGAAAATAATACAAGTAAGAATATTTTTCCTTTCGAAAGAAGATAAGAACAAGAGGCTCACCACGGTGGTCTGGCGATGAGATCGGCGCTGGTGATCGGCGGTGAAGATGGGGACGGGCGTGACGGACCGCTAAACCTAGACAAATATTGAGGAAAATGGAGTTAGATGTCGAGCTTGAGAGGAGAAAGCTTAAGTAGTGTGGCTCGGGCATTCCATCGAACACCTTGTGTGCATAGGAGGTGAGCTAGAGCACCACAAGCCTCTCCCCTCGGCGAGAAAAAGCAGAGCGGTGTGCTCTGCTCTTGCTTGAGAGGGGCTATATATAGGCAGCACCATTAGCCCGGTTGGTGGCATGAGCCGGGACTAAAGGAAGCCTTTGGTCCCGGTTCATGCCACCAACCAGGACCAATAGTGGTGGGCCAGAGCCAGGACCATTGGTCCGGTTCGTCCCACCAACCGGGACCAAAAGGTCCGGACGAATCTGGGACCAATGGCCCACGTGGCCCGGCCGGCCCCTGGGCTCCTGAACCGGGGCAAATAGCTCCATTGGTCCCGGTTCTGGATTGAACCGGGACTAATGGGCTAAACTGCCCTAGACGATAGCCCCTTTTTCTACTAGTGGATTAAGACATGTTACGTAGCATTCAACATCAAAAATTCTATTTTTATCATTTGCCTACTCGAGAGCGAACAGGAATTAAGCTTGGGGATCTTGATACGTCTACAACGATCTATACTTTTAATTGTTTCATGCTATCACATTATCAATATTGCATGATTTATACGCCTTTTATATCATTCTTGGGAATTAACCTATTAACTCGTTGCCTAGTGTTAATTGTTGTTTTTTGCTTTATTTTGGTTTTATAGAAAATCCCTACCAAGCGGAGTCCAAACAGGATGAAACTTTTGATGATTTTTCTGGACTAGAAGCGACCCTGCACGCTTGGGAGAGACCAGAAGATGCAGGAGATGACGACAAGGCAGGGGCACGCCCATCCCCTTGTGGGCCCCTAGTTGCTCTGCTTGACCTAATCCATGGCCTATAAGTGCACATGTATTTAGAAACCCCACAGAGAGACCGAAACAATTATTTCCCGCTGCAAGCCTCTATTCTTCCGCAATCCCATATGGAGGCATTTTTCAAGACTCTGCTGGAGGAGAATTGATAATAGAGGCATCTACATCAACCTTGTAGCATCTTTGATGATGTGTGAGTAGTTCCCCACGGGACCTATGGGTCCATAGTAGTAGCTAGATGGGCCTCTCTCTCTCTCTCTCTCTCTCTCTCCCTCTCTCTCTCTGATTTTCAATACACAGTCCTCTTTGGATATCGATTCGACGTAATATTTTGTGATGCGTTTGTTGGGATCCGATGAATTGTGAGTTTATATATAAAAGATTCTCACGCTCTAGTAAAATATGAAAATTCAGAAACTGGACTTAAAATTTTCTATTTTGGCACATAATCCAATCAACAAGCATTTGGACTGTCCCAAAGGTCTTACTTGGCACTTTATTGAAATAAAGACACAAACCATGATTACTACATTAGCTTAATCATGTGAAGACACAAAACAGTAGGTATAAATATTGGGTTGTCTCCCAACAAGCACTTTTGTTGAAGGCATTTTAGTTAGGCATTGATAATTTGAATGATGCTCACATAAAAGTATAGAATTGAAACATAAAGGGAACATTATGAATCATATAACAAACACATTTAAGCCTAACACACTTCCTATGCACAGGTATTTTATAAGCAAACAATTTATTGTAGCAACAATCAACTAGCTTAGGAAGGCAAAACAAGTATAACTTCAATACGTCAACATAAAGATAGGAAAGTTGATATATATATATATATATATATATATATATATATATATATATATATATATATATAAGCATATATTCCTCTCATAATAATTTGATTAACATCATGAACAAATTAAACAATATAAATATCACATAAAGCATTATTTTATTGATCCACAAGCACAGAAATTATATTACTCTCCACATAAGGAAATTTCTTCTCATTAATATTAGTGGAGAAAATTCAATGAAATAACTATCATGTGATACTTGATTGATATGGCGCAGTTCAACTTTAAAATCATGATGACAAGTTTCATGGTTATCGTTATTATTTGTAGCATACTTGTCATCACAGTAATCATCATAGATAGCAACTTGGTTGTCATAATCAATTGAAACATCTTCCAAAGTAGTGGATTCAACATTAAATAAAGAGACCTCTCCAAATCCACTTTTATCATTATTCCAATAAGATTCAATACCCTCCAAAATAGTGGGATTATTGTTGCCCAAAGTTGACACTCTTTCAAACCCACTTTCATCAATATAATCATCATAAATAGGAGGCATGCTGCTACTTGTGAGCTGCGTTGGGATTTCCTAGAAGACGAGAGAATGATGCAATACAGCAGAAATAAGTATTTCCCTCAATTATAAAACCAAGGTCATCAATCCAGTAGGAGAACCAAGCAATGACTAGTGAATAGCACCTGCATACAAACAAAAAATACTTGCAACCCAACGCCTAAAGGGGTTGTCAATCTCTCAACGGTTATGAGCAAGATTAAATGGTATAGTTTTTGATCGATAGATTGTTTTTGGTTTTAATATATAATAATAGATAGACCTCGGGGGTCACAGATTTCATTAGAGACTTCTCTCAAGAATATAGCATATGGTTGGTAGACAAATTACTGTTGCGCAATTGATAGAAAAGCAAATAATTATGACGATATCCAAGGCAATGATCATATATAGGCATCACGTCCGAGACAACTAGACCGAAACGATTCTGCATCTACTACTGCTACTCCATACATCAAAGGCTATCCAACATGCATCTAGTGTATTAAGTTCATGGAAAAACAGAGTAAAGCCTTAAGTAAGATGACATGATGTGGACAAGATAAACTCAAGTATGAATAAACCCCATGTTTTTACCCTTAATAGCAACGATACATACGTGTCATGTCCCTTTCATCCTTGGGATTGAGAACCGCAAGATCGAACCCATTACAAAGCACCTCTTCCCATGGCAAGAAAAATCAATCTAGTTGGCAAACCAAACCAATAAATCGGAGAAGAAATACGAGGCTATAGTTATCATGCATAAAATAGTTCTGAGAAAACTCAAATAATATTCATGGATAGATCTGATCATAAACTCACAAATCATCGGATCCCAACAAGTACACCGCAAAAAGTCAATACATCAAATAGATCTCCAAGAACACCAAGGAGAACAGTGTTTTGAAGATCAAATATTGAGAAGAAGCCATATAGCTACTAACTATGGATCAGTAGGTCTGTGGTAAACTACTCACGCATCATCGGAGGGCGGCAAGGATGATGAAGAAACCCCTCCGTGATTGAATCCCCCTCCGGCAGAGTGCCAAAAAAGGCCTTCAGATGGGATCTAGTGGTTCTAGAACTTGCGGCGGCGGAAAAAGTATTTCATGGACTCCTCTGTTGGTTTCACAATTTTAGAGAATTCATAGAGATAGAGTTAGGTGAACCAGAGCCTTGCGGGCCCCACCACCCATGCCCCCTAGGGCGCGCCCTGGTGGCTTGTGGGCCCACGGTCCCTCCTCTCGCCTTCTGATGAAGCTTCTAGTGTCTCTTTTGTCTAGAAAAAAATCTCCAAAAAGTCTCGTGGCATTTGGACTTCGTTTGGTACTGATATTATGCGAAACTCAAAACAAGCAAAAACGGCAATTGGCACTGGGCACTAAGTTAATAGGTTAGTGCCAAAAAATGATATATAATTGCTTGTGAGTGTGTATAAAACATCCAAGATTGATAATTTAATATTATGGAACAATCGAAAAAATTATAGATACGTTGGAGACGTATCACATGCTATCATCACAATAAATTTGCTCATCAAAAGTAGGGGGACTAAAAGATCATATTCATCAAACATAGCACCCCGAAGCTTATTGCTTTGCATATAATTAGTATCATGGATGTTCAAAGAATTCATACTAATATCATTGCAATCATGATTAACATTCACACCAAACATAATGTAAAATTATTCTTTTAATTCTTCATAGCAATTATCGGAATCCATATTTTCAAGAAAGACTTTATAAAGATAAAGAATTTGATGCAACTTCACTTCCATTTTTTTGTAGTTTCTTTTCATAAATAAACTAGTGACAAACAAGAAACTAAAAGATTGAACTGTAAAATCTAAAGATATACCTTCAAGAACTCACCTTCCCGGCAACGGCGCCAAAATAGCTTGATTTCTACTACGCAAGTTTATTCTTGTAAACTACATTGGGCCTCCAAGCACAGAGTTTTGTAGGACAACAACAAATTTTCCTCAAGGGGATGACCTAAGGTTTATCAATCTGTGGGAGGTGTAGGATGAAGATGGCCTCTCTGAAACCAGTATGCAATCAAATACAAATAGTCTCTTGTGTCTCCAACACACCCAATATAGTTGGCAATTGTATAGGTGCACTAGTTTGGTGAAGAGATGGTGATACAAGTGCAATATGGATGGTAGAAATATAATTCTATAATCTGAACAATTAAAACAGTAAGGTAACTAGTAGCAAACAGCGAGCTAAGCGGTATATCAATGCTTAGAAACAAGGCCTAGGGTCCATCGCTCACTAGTGCAATCTCTCAATAGTGCTAATATATTTGAACCATATAGGTATGAAGATACCGACGATCGAATCTCGGGCAAGTAACATACTGATGACAAAGGGAATAATGTATGTTAACATTGTGGTTCGACCGATAAAGATCTACGTACAATGTGTGGGAACCAATATGAGCATCCAGGTTCCACTATTGATTATTGACCGAGAGGTGTCTCGTTCATGTCTACATAGTTCTCGAACCCGTAGGGTCGGCACGCTTAACGTTCCATGACGATATGTGTTACATGAGTTATGTGTTTTGGTGACGAAGGTTGTTCCGAGTCCGGATGAGATCACAGACATGACGAGGAGTCTCTAAATGATCGAGAGGTAAATATTGATATATTGAAAGATTATATTCGGACATCGGAATGGTTCCGGACTGTTTCGGATAAATTTGAGTACCGAGGGTTACGAAACCCCCGGGAAGTGTGGGCATTATTGGGCCATAGGGTCAAGAGGAGGCAGGCCGCAGGAGGTGGCGCAACCACCACCTCCCCCCAATAGGGAGTCCGAATTGGACAAGGGGGAGGGGGCGCGGGCGGAGACGGACGTTTGGTCTATGGGGACATATGTCCCTGGTATCCACAGCATGCGCTTGTGCTTCGTGATCCGTAGCTAAAGTAGCGAATGTGGATATACGGTTAGGTCTTTGAGATGGTAAAGCAGGTTATATACTGATGCAACAGTGCTACATAGACTGCAGAACAGGATAGAACAGTTGGCAGACGCGGTTTGTTCGAAGAGACTTGCAAAGATAACCAATCACACATAAAAGAATTTAGGGAAGATTCAATTATTTCTCAGAGATAAACTTGATCATAAACCCACAATTCATTGGATCTCGACAAACACACCACAAAAAGAGTTACATCGAATAGATCTCCAAGAAGATCGAGGAGAACTTTGTATTGAGATTCAAAGAGAGAGAAGAAGTCATCTAGCTAATAACTATGGACCCGAAGGTCTGTGGTAAACTACTCACAACTCATCGGAGAGGCCTTGGAGATGATGTAGAGGCCCTCCATGGTTGATTCCCCCTCTGGCGGAGCGCTGGTGAAGGCTCCAAGATGGGATCTCGCAGATACAGAAGGTTGCGGGGATGGAAATAGTTTTTCGTGGTGCTCCTGGATGTTTTCAGGTGCGAGTATATATATAGCGAAGGAAGTATGTCGGTGGAGCCACGAGGGGCCCACGAGGGTGAAGGGCGCCCACCCCTTAGGGCGCACGGGCACCCTCGTGGCCGCCTTGTTTGCAACTTGCGCCCACTCCAAGTCTCCTGGATTGCGTTTGTTCCAAAAAGATCGCTCCCGAAGGTTTCATTCCATTTGGACTCCGTTTAATATTCCTTTTCTTCGAAACAATGAAATAGGCAAATAAACAACAATTCGGGTCGGGCCTCCGGTTAGTAGGTTAGTCCCAAAATGATATAAAAGTGTAAAGTAAAGCCCATAAACATCCAAAACGGGTAATATAATAGCATGGAACAACCAAAAAAATTATAGATACTTTGGAGACGTATCACGCAGCACCGTTGGCACGTGGGTGGGCACAACCTCCACCATCAACGACAGTAGCCGACCAGACACAATAGTAGGAGCATACCAGGCCCATGGGCCCACAGGACCGGCCGGGAACTCCATGCCCGTAAAGCTCCTGCCATCGCGCTGCACCAGGCATGTTGTCGGCGTCGCCACCCCCCTTCCGAGATCCTCCTCCTCCTCGCCACACAGACAACGATGAAGCCACGCCAGGGACCGGCCCGCTAGGACCCATATGGGTCCCGCAGGGCCCAGATCTGGGTCGAGGGCGCGGCGCCAGCCAACCTGCGCCACCACGCCGTCTCGCCGCCAAGGGGCCGTATCACAACTTTGCGTGCCGCTGGCCACTGCCGCCGGGTCGCCCGGCCGTCGTCAAGCCGAGGAGCACCGCCGCCGACCCCATGCCTCGGGCAGGGCAGCTGGGAGAGGCAAGCCCGCCGCCGCCAACACCACCCGCCAAGCACCGAGGCGCCCGTCGGCGGCAGGGAGGAAAGTGGAAAGAGGGGGCGGCCGAAGGTGGAGGAGCTTGCGCCGCCCCGGCCACCTCCCGGGGAGGCGGCACGGGGCGGATCCGGGAGGAGGAAGGGAGGACAGGAGCGGCCGGCGGCGGCGGGGGCCTAGGAAGGTCGGTGGCGGTGGTGGGAGGGTGGGAGGAAACCTAGCTCACGGGGGGAGCGGGGGGAGCCTTCTTCACAGTACTAATCAGCAATGTCAGTCACTCCTCTGTTATTGCAGAACTCCCTCCTGGATGGAGTAACTTTACTACGTCTCTCAAGAACTTGAGGCGTGAATTCTCTATTGAGGATGTCATCGATCATGTAAGTGTAGAGCAGAACTCGAGAGCAATGAACTCACACATAAAAGGGGCAGAAGGTTCTTCTAGCGACAATGTGGTGCAGAAGAATTTCCGCAAGTTCAAGGGAAAGAACATTGTCGAGCAGAATACTATCTTCAAGAAGAAGGGTAAGAAGGAAGATAAAAAAAGATATGGTTTCTTTACTTGTGGCTCATAGAAACATTGGGCTAACAAGTGCCCAAACAATTACAAGAAGCTAGGACAGGGCTCTAGGTCTGTCAATGTGACTATGAGCAACAATTATGGGGCATGTGGGTATGCTAATCTGTTTACCGTACTTTTAATCTGTCAGTCGTCCATCGATTGGTGGGTTGACACAAGCGCCAATATTCATGTGTGTGCTGATATGTCATTGTTCTCTTCTTACTATGTCGCACGAGATTGCCCCGTTTTGATGAGGAATGGTTCACATGCTTCTGTTCATGGTGTTGGGACGGTAGATCTAAAGTTTACTTTGGGAAAGATCGTGCAACTGAAGAACATGCAACATGTCCCTGTCATCAAGAAGAATCTCGTACTGGCTCCCTTCTATCTAAAGAAGGGTTTAAGTTAGTATTCAAGTCCAATAAAGTAGTCGCATCTTGATATGGATTGTATGTTGGAAAAGGATATATATGATTACGAGGGTTTGTTTCGCCTTTCCCTAGAGGATTTCTGTAATAAAGTTGTGAACCAAATTCATTCTAGCGTGAATGAATCTGAGGTTTGGCATTCACGTCCTTCTCACATTATTTTTTGTTATATGACACGGCTAGCCAAGATGGATTTAATCCCGAGTTTCACTTTAGCCAAAGGCTCTAAGTCCATGCGTGTGTGCAACATAAGCAACCTCATATGCCTCACAGGGCTACGAAGGAGAGACACTTGGCACTACTAGAGCTCATACATTCAGATATGTGTGAGATTAATGGTGTGTTGACTAAAAGTGGAAAGAAATGTTTCATGAAGTTGATTGATGATTCCACTAGATTCTTCTGTGTGTATTTATTAAATACTAAGGATGAAGCTCTACACCATTTTAAAATCTATAAGGCAGAAGTTGAGAAACAACCTACCTATCATGGCATACCTACCTATCATGGCATTTTCATAGTCATTCGGAGATATATTGTCATGCAACTTCCACGGTTACTATTCACATGACTTGTGTGTTCATCGTCATATTGCTTTGCATCATCATATAGATCTGACATGATAGTTGTGACAAAGCAACCGTTCATCACTGTTATACATGTTTCTCTAGATCATTGCACATCCTAGTACACTGCCAAAGGCATTCATATGTAGTGATATCATTCAGTTTATTGAGTTGTAAGTAAAAAAAAGAAGTGTGATGATCATTATTAGAGCATTGTCCCAGTGAGGTAAAGAATGATGGAGACTGACGAGTCCTCAAAAAAGTGGGGATGAGGTTCATGATAATGTTTTAAAAACGAGAAAAAAATAGAGAAGGGCAATGCTACTATCCTTTTACCACACTTGTGCTTCAAAGTAGCACCATGTTCTTAATATAGAGAGTCTCCATGATTTGTCAGTTACGTATACTAGTGGGAATTTTTACATTATAGAACTTGTCTTGTATATTCCATGTCGGGCTTCCTCAAATCCCCGACGTCTTCATGAGCAAGCAAGTTGGATGCACACCACTTAGTTTCATAGCGAGCTAGCCGTACATTTATAGATCTAGTGCATTTGTTGCATGCCACTCCCTACTCCTCACATTGATATCGATTGTAAGGCCTCTCCATTGCCTAATGATCCGCCGAGTTGATGCGAGACTTTCTCCACATTTTTTCTTCCCTCTATCAACATAATCTATTTCATCGTAGTGCTAAGTCCATGTCTCGTGCTCATATATTGGGTGAAGTTGAAAATGCTGAAGCGAGAGAAGGTACGATGCAATTGCTTGGTTTGGCACGGGGTGCTCATGATTTGTAGTTATGTTAGGATGATGGAGTCATGCCAAGCTTACATAATACAATGAGTAGGGGTAACATTCGTTAAACATCGTATATTACGAAGAGTAATGAATATTTTCTAGTATTCATGGATATTATTATGTTGATATCTATTAGATCACCGTTTCTCAACATTCATACCTCAAGGGAATAAATGATCACTAGTAGAAAAAGGGCCTATAGTCCCGGTTGGTGAGAGCCTTTAGTCCCGGTTCATGAACCGGGACTAAAGGGCCGGTACTAATACCCTCACCCTTTAGTCCCGGTTCTATCCAGAACCGGAACAGATGGGCCTGCACGTGGCCTGTCCGCTGAGCCCAGGCAGGAGGGCTTTTGGTCCCGGTTGGTGGCACCAACCGGGACCAATAGGCATCCACGCGTCAGCATTTCTTTGGCTCTGGTTTTTGTTTTTTTCAAAGGGGGGTTTGGGGGTTAATTTAGGTGTGTCATATATTGTGCTATAGCTAGCTAATTAATAGAGAAAAGTGTCCTTTCTTTTGTCCGTGCTTGGTCGACGCTACGTACTATACATACGTATAGAGAGGACTAACTAGACATGCTAGCTAGCTAGTAATTAAGCAAACAGAAGATCGTCATGAACATATATGCATACAGAGAGAAGTGATATCGACCACCTCTCCTTCTCCGAGAGATTGGTCGAACAACAAGTTCTCGTATATCTATCCGACACTACCGGCTACATATATACAATAATTATCTTTTACAATACGGACGCGTGGTCCACATAGTATTCCCCGTCTTCAGCGATCACATAGTCAAGAAAGAATGCCGCCAATTCCTCTTGAATTGCTCGCATGCGATCTGGTGCTAGGAGTTCATCCCTTCAAAACATCTAATTTTAATAAAGGGTCAATATATATATATATATATATATATATATATATATATATATATATATATATATATATATATATATATATATATATGTTGGGGAACGTAGTAATTTTAAAATTTTCCTACGCACACGCAAGATCATGGTGATGCATAGCAACGAGAGGGAGAGTGTTTGTCCACGCCCTCGTGAGACCGAAAGCGGAAGCGTTATAACAACGCTGTTGATGTAGTAAACGTCTTCACGATCCGACCGATCCAAGTACCGAGCGTCACGGCACCTCCGTGTTCAGCACACGTTCAGCTCGATGGCGATCCCGGGCTCCGATCCAGCAAAGCGTCGGGGATGAGTTTCACAAGACAACGGCGTGGTGGCGATGATGATGCTCCACCGGCGCGGGGCTTCGCCTAAGCTCGCGACGATATGACTTCACCGGCGCAGGGCTTCGCCTAAGCTCATGACGATATGACGAAGTGGAATATGGTGGAGGGGGGCACCGCACAGCTAAGGAACGATCCGTAGATCAACTTGTGTGTCCATGGGGTGCCCCCCTGCCCCCGTATATAAAGGAGCAAGGAGGAGGTGGCCGGCCTAGGGAGGAGGCGCACCAAGGGGGGGGGGTCCTACTCCCACCGGGAGTAGGACTCCTCCTTTCCTAGTAGGAGTAGGAGAGAAGGAAGGGGAAGGGAGGAAGGGGTGCGGCCCCTCCCCCTAGTCCAACTCGGACTAGGCCTTGGGAGGCGCGGCCTGCCCTAGTCAGCCCTCTCTCTTTCCCGCAGGCCCAACAAGGCCCAATACTTCTCCCGGCGAATTCCGTAACTCTCCGGTACTCGAAAATACCTGAATCATTCGAACCTTTCCGAACTCGAATATAGTCGTCCAATATATCGATCTTTACGTCTCGACCATTTTGAGACTCCTCCTCATGTCCCCGATCTCATCCGGGACTCCGAACTCCTTCGGTACATCAAAACTCATAAACTCATAATATAACTTTCATCGAAACCTTAAGCGTGCGGACCCTACGGGTTCGAGAACTATGTAGACATGACCTAGAACTATTCTTGGTCAATAACCAATAGCGGAACCTGGATGCCCATATTGGCTCCTACATATTCTACGAAGATCTTTATCGGTCAAACCGCATAACAACATACGGTGTTCCCTTTGTCATCGGTATGTTACTTGCCCGAGATTTGATCGTTGGTATCCAATACCTAGTTCAATCTCGTTACTGGCAAGTCTCTTTACTCGTTACGTAATGCATCATTCCGTAACTAACTCATTAGATACATTGCTTGCAAGGCTTATAGTGATGTGCATTACCGAGAGGGCCCAGAGATACCTCTCCGACAATCGGAGTGACAAAACCTAATCTCAAATACGCCAACCCAACATGTACCTTTGGAGACACCTGTAGTACTCCTTTATAATCACCCAGATTACGTTGTGACGTTTGGTAGCACCAAAGTGTTCCTCCGTAAACGAGAGTTGCATAATCTCATAGTTACAGGAACATGTATAAGTCATGAAGAAAGCAATAGCAACATACTAAGCGATCAAGTGCTAGGCTAACGGAATGGGTCATGTCAATCAGATCATTCTCCTAATGATGTGATCCCGTTAATCAAATGACAACTCATGTCTATGGTTAGGAAACATAACCATCTTTGATTAACGAGCTAGTCAAGTAGAGGCATACTAGTGACACTCTGTTTGTCTATGTATTCACACATGTATTATGTTTCCGGTTAATACAATTCTAGCATGAATAATAAACATTTATCATGATATAAGGAAATAAATAATAACTTTATTATTGCCTCTAGGGCATATTTCCTTCAGTCTCCCACTTGCACTAGAGTCAATAATCTAGTTCACATCGCCATGTGATTTAACATCAATAGTTCACATCTATATGTGGTTAACACCCATAGTTCACATCGACATGTGACCAACACCCAAAGGGTTTACTAGAGTCAGTAATCTAGTTCACATCGCTATGTGATTAACACCCAAAGAGTACTAAGGTGTGATCATGTTTTGCAAATATTCTATGTCTACAATGCTCTGCACGGAGCTACTCTAGCTAATTGCTCCCACTTTCAATATGTATCCAGATTGAGACTTAGAGTCATCTGGATCAGTGTAAAAAGCTTGCATCGATGTAACTCTTTACGACGGGCTCTTTCATCACCTCCATAATCGAGAAATATTTCCTTAGTCCTCACTAAGGATGTTCTTTGACCAATGTCCAGTGATCTACTCCTAGATCACTATTGTACTCCCTTGCCAAATTCAGAGCAAGGTATACAATAGGTTTGGTACATAGCATAGCATACTTTATAGAACCTATGGCTGAGGCATAGGGAATGACTTTCATTCTCTTTCTATCTTCTGCCGTGGTCGGGCTTTGAGTCTTACTCAATTTCACACCTTTGTAACACAGGCAAGAACTCTTTCTTTGACTGTTCCATTTTGAACTATTTCAAAATCTTGACAAGGTATGTACTTATTGAAAAACTTATCAAGCGTCTTGATCTATCTCAATAGATCTTGATGCTCAATATGTAAGCAGCTTCACCGAGGTCCTTCTTTGAAAAACTCCTTTCAAATACTCCTTTATGCTTTGCAGAATAATTCTACATTATTTCCGATTAACAATATGTCATTCACATATACTTATCAGAAATGCTGTAGTGCTCCCACTCACTTTCTTGTAAATACAGGCTTCTCCAAAAGTCTGTATAAAACCATATGTTTTGATCAACTCATCTAAGCGTATATTCCAATTCCGAGATGCTTGCACCAGTCCATTGATGGATCGCTGGAGCTTGCACATTTTGTTAGCTCCTTTAGGATTGACAAAACCTTCTGGTTGCATCATATACAACTCTTCTTTAATAAATCCATTAAAGAATGTAGTTTTGACATCCATTTGCCAGATTTCATAAAATGTGGTAATTGCTAACATGATTCGGACAGACTTAAGAATCACTACAGTTGAGAAAATCTCATTGTAGTCAACACCTTGAACTTGTCAAAACCTTTTTGTGACAAGTCGAGCTTTGTAGATAGTAACACTACTATCAGTGTCCGTCTTCCTCTTGAAGATCCATTTATTTAACATGGCTTGCTGATCATTGAGCAAGTCAATCAAAGTCCATACTTTGTTCTCATACATGGATCCTATCTCAGATTTCATGGCCTCAAGCCATTTCGCGGAATCTGGGCTCATCATCGCTTCCTCATAGTTCGTAGGTTCATCATGGTCTAGTAACATGACTTCCAGAACATGATTACCGTACCACTCTGGTGCGGATCTTACTCTGGAAGACCTACGAGGTTTGGTAGCAACTTGATCTAAAGTTTCATGATCATCATCATTAACTTCCTCACTAATTTGGTGTAGGAATCACTGGAACTGATTTCTGTGATGAACTACTTTCCAATAAGGGAGAAGGTACAATTACCTCATCAAGTTCTACTTTCCTCCCACTCACTTCTTTCGAGAGAAACTTCTTCTCTAGAAAGGATCCATCTTAGCAACGAAAAACTTGCCTTCGGATCTGTGTTAGAAGGTGTACCCAACTATTTCCTTTGGGTATTCTATGAAGACGCACTTCTCCGATTGGGTTCGAGCTTATCAGGATGAAACTTTTTCACATAAGCATCACAGCCCCAAACTTTAAGAAAGCGTCAACTTGGGTTTCTTGCTAAACCACAGTTCATATGTTGTCGTCTCAACGGATTTAGATGGTGCCCTTTTAATGTGAATGCAGCTGTCTCTAATGCATAACCCCAAAACTATATTGGTAAATCTGTAAGAGACATCATAGATCGCACCATATCAAAATAAAGTACGGTTACGACGTTCGGACACACCATAACGTTGTGGTGTTCCAGGTGGCGTGAGCTGTGAAACTATTCCACATTGTTTTAATTGAAGACCAAACTCGTAACTCAAATATTCATCTCCACGATCAGATCGCAGAAACTTTATTTTCTTGTTACGATGATTTTCCACTTCACTCTGAAATTCTTTGAACCTTTCAACTATTTCAGACTTATGTTTCATCAAGAAGATATACCCATATCTGCTCAAATCATCTTGTGAAGGTCAGAAAATAACGATACTTGCCACGAGCATCAACACTCATTGGATCGCATACATCGGTATGTATTATTTCCAATAAGTCAGTATCTCGTTCCATTGTTCCGAACAACGGAGTTTCAGTCATCTTGCCCAAAAGGCACGGTTCGCAAGTATCAAAAGATTCATAATCAAGTGATTCCAAAAACCCATCAGCATGGAGTTTCTTCATGCGCTTTACACCGATATGACCCAAACGGCAGTGCCACAAATAGGTTGCACTATCATTATTAACTTTGCATTTTTGGCATCAATATTATGAATATGTGTATCACTATGATCGAGATCCAATGAACCATTTTCATTGGGTGTGTAACCATATAAGGTTTTATTCATGTAAACAGAACACCAATTTATTCTCTTACTTAAATGAATAACCGTATTGCAATAAACATGATCAAATCATATTTATGCTCAACACCAAATAACACTTATTTAGGTTCCACACTAATCCCGAAAGTATAGGGAGTGTGCGATGATGATCATATCAATCTTGGAACTACTTCCAACACTCATCGTCACTTCCCCTTCAACTAGTCTCTGTTTATCTCGTAACTCCTGTTTGAGTTACTAATCTTAGCAACCGAACAGTATCAAATACTGGGGCTACTATAAACACTAGTAAGGCACACATCAATAACCTGTATATCAAATATAACCTTCTTCACTTTGCCATCCTTCTTATCCACCAAATATTCAGGGTAGTTCGCTTCAAAGTGACCAGTTCCATTGCAGCAAAAGTACTCAGTCTCAGGCTTAGGTCTAGACTTGGGCTTCTTCACTCGAGCAGCAACTTGCTTGCCGTTCCTTTTGAAGTTCCCCTTCTTCCCTTTGCCATTTTCCTTGAGACTAGTGGTCTTGTCAACCATCAACACTTGATGTTTTTCTTGATTTCTACCTTCGCCGATTTTAGCATTGCGAAGAGCTCAAGAATCTTTTTCGTCATCCCTTGCATACTATAGTTCATCACGAAGTTCTACTAACTTAGTGATGGTGACTAGAGAATTCTGTCAATCACTATCTTATCTGGAAGATTAACTCCCACTTGATTCAAGCGATTGAAGTACTCAGACAATCTGAGCACATGCTCACTACTTGAGCGATTCTCCTCCATCTTTTAGCTATAGAACTTGTTGGAGACTTCATATCTCTCAACTCGGGTATTTGCTTGAAATATTAACTTCAATTCCTGGAACATCTCATATGGTCCATGACGTTCAAAACGTCTTTGAAGTCCCGATTCTAAGCCGTTAAGCATGGTGCACTAAACTATCAAGTAGTCATCATATTGAGCTAGCCAAACGTTCATAACGTCTGTATCCAAACGTTCATAACGTCTGCATCTGCTCTTGCAATAGGTCTGTCACCTAGCGGTGCATTAAGGACATAATTCTTCTGCGCAGCAATGAGGATAAACCTCAGATCACGAATCCAATCCGCATCATTGCTACTAACATCTTTCAATACAATTTTCTCTAGGAATACATATAAAAACATAGGGAAGCAACAACGCGAGCTATTGATCTACAACATAATTTGCAAAATACTACCAGGACTAAGTTCATGATAAATTAAAGTTCAATTAATCATATTACTTTAGAACTCCCACTTAGATAGACATCTCTCTAGTCATCTAAGTGATTACGTGATCCAAATCAACTAAACCATGACCGATCATCACGTGAGATGGAGTAGTTTTCAATGGTGAACATCTTATGTTGATCATATCTACTATATGATTCACGCTCGACCTTTCGGTCTCCGTGTTCCGAGGCCATATCTGCATATGCTAGGCTCGTCAAGTATAACCTGAGTATTCTGCGTGTGCAAAACTGGCTTGCACCCGTTGTAGATGAACGTAGAGCTTATCACACCCGATCATCACGTGGTGTCTCGGCACGACGAACTTTGGCAACGGTGCATACTCAGGGAGAACACTACTTGATAATTTTAGTGAGAGATCATCTTAAAATGCTACCGTCAATCAAAGCAAAATAAGATGCATAAAGGATAAACATCACATGCAATCTTATATTTACTAATTGGAGGCACCATAAAAGCCTTCACCTTAATCCACATCAGCAGTATTAATCTAGCCATCAGATTATAAATTTGATGGTCAAGATTTTATAAAAGACGTTACCTGATTTTTAAAAATACCCCGTACATAGATAGGACTAAGCTGACACGTACAAAAAAGTACCCCCAACACACGTCCAATTTTTGAAAAAAAAATAAGCAGCGTGTGCCTTCTTATTGCAAAGGACGTTGCCTCATTTAAAAAAGGAACCCCACGTACATACATAGGACTAAGATGATACATGCACCATAAGAGCCTTCACCTTAATCCACATCAGCAGTATTAATCTAGCCATCAGATTATAAATTTGATGGTCAAGATTTTTTTAAAGACGTTACCTGATTTTTTAAAATACCCCGTACATAGATAGGACTAAGCTGACACGTACAAAAAAGTACCCCCAACACACGTCCAATTTCTGAAAAAAAAATAAGCAGCGTGTGACATCTTATTGCAAAGGACGTTGCCTCATTTAAAAAAGGAACCCCACGTACATACATAGGACTAAGATGATACATGCAAAACAAGTGTCCACAACACCCACGTGCACTTTTTGAAAAAAAAAACAAAAACAATCATGTTCCATCTTCCTTTTAAAGGGCAAACAAAGCAAAAAAAAATTATGTACAAATAAAGAGTCCTCAATGCTCACGCCTCATATGCCAGTGCAAAAAAAAAAAAAACAAATCCATGCACGTACAAGAGAAAGACTTAGCCTCACCTCCTGGAAAAAGGAGAGTCTTTCTTTTTTTGAAAAAGAAATTTTAGTCATGGGGTAGAGGAAGGCTGGATGTGTTGCCGGTGCCGTAGAAGTCCTCTCTATATAGTCGGAGTTTTGCCAAGGGATCATACGCAGGACAATCTTGGTGTTGTAGCCGAGCTTTGCAATGGAGTCCAAATCGCGGGGAAGCAACATGGGCGTCTTGAGTGGTATGTGCTTGATTCTAAAGGGTCAGAATTCACACTGCGTCTGGACAAGCTCGCTGGTGATTGTCATGGCCAATCTCGGGGATGCCGAGTAACTCTTTTGAGACATGCCATAAAACGATGTGATCTGAATGATTCATTTTCCAGTTCAGGAATTTAAGTGTTTCAAAGTTGTTTATTTCTTTAGTTATAGGGCACTAAAATTTGCGCCACACAAATCCCTCTACAATTGTAATTGTCACTAATCATGGAAAAAATTATTTTAGAAACATAATACATAGAAAAAATGATTTAAACCTACAACATCATATATAGGTTGGTGGGACACGAATATCACCAGTATTATTTAATTTCTTGAAATTAGTTTATTCTATTTTATTAATTATTTTAATAAATATTAAAATCTGCACTAAATGAAGGTGGAGATAATGTGGACCCAGATTAACATCTGTGGCTCTGCTTCTGAAAATCAATTTCATTTATACATACTCTAAAGCAGGGCGAATGTTAAAAATATACACAATAATGCAGAAATTAGTAGTTCCTAGCACCCGTGCAGGTGCACGGGGTCGAGGACTAGTCAATATAAGTGATATGATATGGCCATCATCATCTTGTGCTTGTGATCTCCATCTCCGAAGCACCGTCGTGATCACCATCGTCACCGGCACGACACCTTGATCTCCATCGTAGCATCGTTGTCGTTACGCCATCTATTGCTTCTACGACTATCGCTACCGCTTAGTGATAAAGTAAAGCAATTACAGGGCGTTTGCATTTCATACAATAAAGCGACAACCATATGGCTCCAGCCAGTTGCCGATAACTTCGGTTACAAAACATGATCATCTCATACAATAAAATATAGCATCACGTCTTGACCATATCACATCACAACATGCCCTGCAAAAACAAGTTAGGCGTCCTCTACTTTGTTGTTGCAATTTTACGTGGCTGCTACGGGCTGAGCAAGAACCGTTCTTACCTACGCATCAAAACCACAACGATAGTTTGTCAAGTTGGTGCTGTTTTAACCTTCGCAAGGACCGGCGTAGCCACACTCGGTTCAACTAAAGTGAGAGAGCAGACACCGCGGTCACCTTTAAGCAACGAGTGCTCAAGCGGTGAAACCAGTCTCGCGTAAGCGTGACGCGTAATGTCGGTCCGGGCGCTTCATCTCACAATACCGCCGAACCAAAGTATGACATGCTGGTAAGCAGTATGACTTATATCGCCCACAACTCACTTGTGTTCTACTCATGCATATGACATCAACGCATAAAACCAGGCTCGGATGCCACTGTTGGGGAACGTAGTAATTTCAAAAAATTTCCTACGCACACGCAAGATCATGGTGATGCATAGCAACGAGAGGGGAGAGTGTTTGTCCACTACCCTCGTAGACCGAAAGCGGAAGCATTATAACAACGCGGTTGATGTAGTCGTATGTCTTCACGATCCGACCGATCCAAGTACCGAGCGACGGCACCTCCGTGTTCAGCACACGTTCAGCTCGATGGCGATCCCGGGCTCCGATCCAGCAAAGCGTCGGGGATGAGTTTACATCAACGACGGCGTGGTGGCGATGATGATGCTCCACCGACGCAGGGCTTCGCCTAAGCTCGCGACGATATGACTTCACCGGCGCAGGGCTTCGCCTAAGCTCATGACGATATGACCGAAGTGGAATATGGTGGAGGGGGCACGCACACGGCTAAGGAACGATCCGTAGATCAACTTGTGTGTCCATGGGGTGCCCCTTCCCCGTATATAAAGGAGCAAGGAGGAGGTGGCGGCCTAGGAGGAGGCGCACCAGGGGGAGTCCTACTCCCACCGGGAGTAGGACTCCTCCTTTCCTAGTAGGAGTAGGAGAGAAGGAAGGGAAGGGAGGAAGGGTGCGGCCCCTCCCCCTAGTCCAATTCGGACTAGGCCTTGGGGGGGTGCGCGGCCTGCCCTAGGCAGCCCCTCTCTCTTTCCCGCAGGGCCCAACAAGGCCCAATACTTCTCCCCGGCGAATTCCCGTAACTCTCCGGTACTCCGAAAAATACCCGAATCATTCGGAACCTTTCCGAACTCCGAATATAGTCGTCCAATATATCGATCTTTACGTCTCGACCATTTCGAGACTCCTCGTCATGTCCCCGATCTCATCCGGGACTCGAACTCCTTGGTACATCAAAACTCATAAACTCATAATATAACATCATCGAAACCTTAAGCGTGCGGACCCTACGGGTTCGAGAACTATGTAGACATGACCTAGAACTATTCTTGGTCAATAACCAATAGCGGAACCTGGATGCCCATATTGGCTCCTACATATTCTACGAAGATCTTTATCGGTCAAACCGCATAACAACATACGTTGTTCCCTTTGTCATCGGTATGTTACTTGCCCGAGATTTGATCGTCGGTATCCAATACCTAGTTCAATCTCGTTACCGGCAAGTCTCTTTACTCGTTACGTAATGCATCATTCCGTAACTAACTCATTAGCTACATTGCTTGCAAGGCTTATAGTGATGTGCATTACCGAGAGGGCCCAGAGATACCTCTCCGACAATCGGAGTGACAAAACCTAATCTCGAAATACGCCAACCCAACATGTACCTTTGGAGACACCTGTATTACTCCTTTATAATCACCCAGTTACGTTGTGACATTTGGTAGCACCCAAAGTGTTCCTCCGGTAAACGGGAGTTGCATAATCTCATAGTTACAGGAACATGTATAAGTCATGAAGAAAGCAATAGCAACATACTAAACGATCAAGTGCTAGGCTAACGGAATGGGTCATGTCAATCAGATCATTCTCCTAATGATGTGATCCCGTTAATCAAATGACAACTCATGTCTATGGTTAGGAAACATAACCATCTTTGATTAACGAGCTAGTCAAGTAGAGGCATACTAGTGACACTCTGTTTGTCTATGTATTCACACATGTATTATGTTTCCGGTTAATACAATTCTAGCATGAATAATAAACATTTATCATGATATAAGGAAATAAATAATAACTTTATTATTGCCTCTAGGGCATATTTCCTTCTATATATATATATGAATGAATGAAACTCAACACAAATGATGGTAATAAAATAAAATTGTGAATATTTTTATTTACGCACTTCAAATTGTTTGTCGGAGTAGCCCTCTCACAGGTCGTGTGGCGGATGGACTCGCATAAGCGTAGTATCCACAGAAATCATTCCCTTGTTCCTGCCACAACCACTTTACAAGAAACAGAGGTCAATCAAACTAATAATTAGCAAGCACATGCTAAATGGTATTGATGAAACTAGCGCTTGAATCACTAGGAGATGCGTGGAATATGCTACTATATAGTACTTACTTTGGTGTCTAAATTGCAGCTTCTTGGTAGTCCCGAGCTTTTTGGTGAATTTTCTCCAAGCCCTGCCATACAAAGAAAACAATTACTTGATATCAGAAATGAACAAAGTTGCTGATATGGTGGATAATGATCGATTTAACTTACTTCTCGAGCATTTCAGTCATTTCGCATACTCCTTGGGATCTTTTCGTCTCGAGTCTAAGACAGTTACTACTCCTGCTCAAGCTTAATCTCTAGGAGAATATAGTGGAACCTGCTTGCGCATGCATAACTCATCAATATTACATTTCTATAACCTAGACTAAATAAGGGAAACCGAATATGCCACAAGACAGTAACACTCACGTGTAGTTGTAAGGAAAGAGTATTGTATTTTTGTGTTCATTTATTTCCAACGATCGTAGTAAGTTGGCCTCGGTTTCCTTGGCACGATATTTAACCTCATTTGCATCGATGAGATATGTGTTAATGAACCCAATATCACCCACTTGTTTTTCTTCATTTCTGCGATCTTCAATCTGCATAATATAGTGAGGATATTTATAAATACATGCAATGAAAGAGCTGAGTTATATAGAGATACTTAATGACAGAAGTAGTACTACTTACAGACAGTAGCAGGTGACCGTTGCTTTATCGAGGGCCAATTGATTGAAAACTGATAGAACTCCTCAAATGGAATAGGAAACAGTTCAATTCCAAGGAGGTCATGCTCCTTTTTAACTCTCAAATACAAAGTATTCCTCCCCTCAGACTCTTTGCAGGTTTTCATGTACCAATCATGCAATCTTCGCATCATCGTTGTTAGAGAGCTTTCATCTTTGACGAGAGGCTTCCCGTACTCGTATCTTTGTATCTGCACCTCCAAGAAATCAAATTGTACATCGTCGGGCAGGTAATCTTCAGGATTGCCATAACGGGCACCATCCTCGGATCGACGATGTCGCTAGCGAGCACCTTGAGCGGGGGCACGATTGCCGCTTGTTCGCCGAGCTGGGCAATTTGTTTCCCAGCTCGTCGTTCTTTCATCCTTTGATCACGGCAGTACTTCCCGATCTCTCCGCTTCGGCAAATGCCTTTCCAATAATCGCTCATAGTTGCCTTTGGCGGAGACTTGGGTGGTTTTGTCGGGGCAGCAGAGTGCGCTCGCTTTGACCGGATCTACCTTCTCCTCCGGAGGTGGATGTCTCTTTGCTTTCAACCCTTGAAACCAGTCATCCACTTGGTCTGCGCGATCTTCGCGTTTTCCTCCTCGCTCCTCTCGTCAGACGGTAACTTCTCCGAGTCTTGAGAAGGACCGAATCTGTATCTCCTCCCACCTTTGGCTGTACTGCTAGACGCCGCAGAGCAGGCAAGCGGATGTCTTCTTTCCTTCCTTACGAGGCGGAGGAGAAGGACTACGACGCGCCGGAGCAGCCGAGCGGCGGCGGGTCTCTTCCGCCCTTGCTGACGAGGCGGAGAAGGAGGAGGCTGGCTGCCGGACGCCGGTGCAGGCGGAGAAGGAGACGGAGTGCCGCCGCGCCGGAGAAGGAGCCGGCCGAGTGCCCTGATCGTCACTCGCCGGAGGAGGAGGCGGTGGAGGAGGCGGAGTGCCTGACTCGCGGAGGAGGAGGAGGAGGCGGAGGCGCCCAGTTCGGAAGGTTGATGAGATCCTTCCGCCATAGGCATGGAGTCTTGAGCAGAACCCAGCCGATACTCCCTTCACCGGTAGGGTGGTCAAGCGGAGGTCCTCAAATACCTCCGTTATTTCATCGACCATCACCTTAGCATATCCTTCGGAATCGGCGGCGGTGAAAAGTTGAGTCGGTTTAGTAGGATAAACAAAGCCAACAGCCGCCTTGACCTTCAAATTGCTCCATTGCGCCATAAGGTGGCAACTTTCAGCATCCGTGATAGCATCCACGGGATAGCTGGCAGGAGCCGTCAAGGCATGCTGCTCTGGCTGAAGCAGCTCGGTGGAAGCCACGCTGCTTCTCCGCTGAGATGGCGGGGTAGCGGGGGAAGCTTGCAGGTCGTTTATTGTGATCTGCTGCTTCGTTCCTCTTCTCGTTCCTCTAGCCCCATTACCCTTTCGTGCAGCGCCTGCATTAGGCTCTGCTCCAGTTTCTTCCTCCTCTCATGGGTTTTGTAACCCCCTGCGTCCGGAAATCCAGCCTTCCACGAAAGGGAGCCTGGCGTGCCTCGTGTCCGTCCAGGGTGCTCAGGATTCCCGAGGGCCATTGTGAGCTCGTCCTTCTCCCTGTCTCGAACGAACTTCCCTTGCTGCGCTGCTGCTCGATATAATGCTTAAGCCTCTTGACTGGTATGTCCAATTGTTCGTCCATCCAAATGCACTTCCCCGTTATAGGGTCCAAGGATCCGCCGGCCCCGAAGAACCAAGTCCGGCAACGGTCTGGCCAGTTCATTGTCTCGGGTTCGATCCCTTTATCAAGCAGATCATTCTCAGCCTTGGCCAACCGGGCTATGAGGTAGCCACCTGACCCCGTGCGATGGTGAAGCTTCTTCTTCGCAGCATTTCTCTTGTTTGTCGCTGACATCTTTTTACTCTTTTCCGATGTCTTGTAGGCCACAAATGTGGGCCAGTCATCTCTGATCTTCTCATATTTGCCCGTGAACTCTGGTGTCTCATTTTTTTCGACATACGTATTGAGGTCTTTCTTCCAATTCCTGAATAATTCTGCCATCTTCTTAAGAGCAAAAGACTTGATTAATGGCTCTATTACTGGCTTCTCCGGATCATCCTCTGGCGGTAGGGTAAAATTTGACTTCAGCTCAGTCCAAAGATCATTTTTTCGCATATCATTGACACAAGACACCTCGGGGTCTTTGTTCTTAGGCTTATACCATTGGTGGATGCTGATCGGGATCTTGTCCCTAACAGAACCCCTGACCGAGCAACAAATGCCTTCTTTGTCCGGTAGGGTTCAATCGGTTGGCCGTCGCCTTGCGATTTGTATGATCTCAAACTTTTCATCCGAGCTCAACTTTTCTTGGGCCTCGTCTCTTTACGAAGTTGTGCTCGATCCGAGGGCTAGAAAAAGAACAAAGACGAGAGTTAATTAATATGTGTACATATATACCAAAACAAAGGCGAGAGCTAGTCAGCACAGGCTTAACTAATATATATACCTGGCCGGACTCGGTTTGGTGATCACCGAGCCGTCCTCATGGTCTACTTCTTCACTCTCTCCTTCTTGCACCGCATTGGGTCATCGGAGCCATGTAAATCATAGCCAGCTGCTTCTTCACCCTCTCCTTCCGGACCATCGTTGTCGTTGAGAAACATCATCGAGGAGACGGCATCACTTCCGTGTGCGATTATGTCCCTCAACAACGCTTCTTGTGCTTCGTCTCGGGGGTGTCCATAGTTTCTACAAATATTTACAACATGGCAATTATTATTCAAACATGACAGATATGGATATATTAGTGCCAACGTAGAACTAGCTAGCTAATCACAATAAGGAATCATATTAGTGGCCTCGCGCTGCTTCTCTAGGGTTTGGGGTGGCCTCGACAACGCTTCAAGGGTTAGGGGTGGCCTCGAGCGCTTCAAGCTAGGAGAGGGTACGTAATATCGACCCCACGTGTTGAAGCTATCGGGAGGGTCGGCGTTGAACAGTACATCTATGTCCCACAAGTGGCGTGGGCATCGGCGCCCATGATAGGGTAGAGGGTCGTGGATCGCCGAGCCGTCGAGGTCAAGGGTCGAAGATCGCCGAGGGTCGGGAGGTTGCCTAGTGTCAAAGGATTCAACAAAACCATGTCTTCATCATTAGGGTAGTAACAGGTGCATGATGGTATGAAGCTCTCAAAGTTGTTTTGGAGCGGAGTCCCAGATAGGATAATTCGCTTTTGGTACAAAGTTCAGCAAAAGGCAAATTATCCTATCCGGGACTCCATTCGAACAACTTTGAGGACTTCGCACCATCATGCCATGGTTACTTCCGCTAATGATGAAGCCATGGATTTCTTCAATACTTTGACACTATAGGAACCTCGACCTGAAACCTTCGACCCTTGACCCTTAACGACCCTCGACCCTCTACCCTAGTTCCCGACCCTCGACCCTCGGCGATCCTCGACACCCTCGTTATATCGACAACGAGGCAACATACATATACATGGGAAAATAATGTTATCGGGGAGGGGTATCGGTACCCCCCTCGTGTCAAAGTTTCTTCTTTCTCCTCTATTCCTTTCTTTCTTCTTCTCCTCTTCTTTTCTTCTTATCCTCGAGAAAGGAAAATAAGGAAAAGGAAGAAAAGAGGAAGAAGGAAGAAGGAAGAAGAAGAAGAAAAAGAAGAAAAAAGAGGAGAAGAAGAAGAATAGAAGGAGAAGAAGAAAAATAGAAAAAAATTCTATTTTTCTTCTTCTCCTGTATTCCTTTCTTCTCTCTTCTTTTCTTTTTCCTCTCATTCTTTCTTCTTCTTCTTCCTTCTTCCTTCGGATCCTAGAACCCTCGAACCCTCGACCCTAGAACCCTCGAACCCTAGAACCCTCGAACCCTCGACCCTAGAACCCTCGAACCCTCAAACCCTTGTGCCTCGAAACCTCGACCGGCCTCGACGACCCTCGACCCTCAAAACATTGACCCTCGACCGGCCTCGACGACCCTCGACCCGTCTGTGACCCTCTCGACCCTCTAGCCTAGTTCCCGACCGTCGACCCCTCAGCGATCCTCGACACCCTCGTTCCGATAAAAAAGAAGAAGAAGAAGAAGAAGAAGAAGAAGAAGAAGAAGAAGAAGAAGAAGAAATGAGAAGAAGAAAAAAGAGAAGAAGAAGAAAGAAGAAGAAAAAAATAGAAGAAAAAAAGAGAGAGAAGAAGAAGAATAGAGGAGAAGAAGAAAAATAGATTTTTTTTCTTCTTCTCCTCTATTCCTTCTTCTCCTTTTCTTCTACTTCCTCTTCTTATTTTTCTCCTCTTCTTCTCCTTCTTCCTTCTTCCTCTTTTATTCTTTTCCTTATTTTCCTTCTTCCTCGGCGACCCTAACTCTAAACAGTACAACTTCCTCGGCGTCCCGCCTCTCTCATGAACAAAATAAAATCTATGAATAAAAAAACATCATATTCTATGAACAAAAAACATCATATTCCATCCACATCGATCCATGCATACATCATATATATGATCATATCTATGAACAAAAAAATTCATATGATCATCTATGAACAAAAAACATCATATATATATGCAGAAAAAAAACATTAGATCAACACATATGCAAAAAGCATCATACATATATCCATACATGTCCAATGACGAGGACATATATCCATACATATATGCAAAAAGCATCATACATATTCTATGAACAAAAAGCATCATACATATATCCATACACATACACAAAAAGCATCATACATATATCCATACACATATGCAAAAAGCATCATACATATTCTATGAACAAAAAGCATCATATATATATAGAAAAAAATCATGGCGGCGGCGGCAGGGGGCAGGCAGGTGTGGGGCTCACTGTGGCGGCGTCGGCAACGGCGATGTCGGGCCGGCCTGATGCAGAGGTGGCTTGTGAGGCAGGGCAGGAGGCGGAGGCGACGGCGAGGTCGGGAGGCGGAGGCGGCGGCGAGGTCGCGGAGGCGGGCGGCGGCGGGGCGGGACGGCGGCGACGAGGCAGGGCAACGGCGTTAGGGCAGATCACGGTCTGGCGGCAAGCGAGCGGGGGCAGGCGGCGGCGCGAGCGGCGCGGGCGACAGCGATGGTGACGACGGCGGCGACAACGGGCGCGGGCGTCGGGCATCTGGCGCGCTGGGCGAAGCCGGCGCAGGCGCGCCGTGCGTTCTCGGGGCGGGCAGAGAACGCGGGCGGCGGCAGCGTGGGCTCGAAGGCGGGCAGAGGCACGGGAGGCGGGATGGCGGCGGCGGCGGCGGCGGCGACGAGGCCAGCGACCGATTTGGGCAGCTGGCGGCGCGGGGCAAGCAGCTAGGAGGCGAGGAGATGTGAAATTTTCACAAGTCCTGGTTATATAGCAAGGCATTAGTCGGTTCGTGGCACCAACGGGACTAATGCTACTAATCCCGGTTGGTGCCACCAACCGGGACCAAAGGCCAATTTTCAGCAGCCCAAAGGGCGGAAGCGGCGACCTTTGGTCCCGGTTGGTGGCACCAACCGGGACTAAAGGGGGCATCATCCCGGTCGTGGCACCAACCGGGACTAAACCCCTTTAGTCGGTTGGTGCCACCAACCGGGACCAAACTTGTGCTGCCCAGCGCCAAATGTTTAGTCCCACCTTGCTAGTTGAGAGGAGCCGCACCAGTTTATAAGGTGCGTGCGGCTCCCTCTCGAGCTCCTCTCTAAAGCAGGCTTTGGGCCCAACTCGCCATCTTAGCTGTGGGCCTCTGGGCCTTCAGCGGGCCTGAATCCTGGCCCATAGGGTTTCTAGTCGTATTCAGGCCGTGGGGGCCCGATGGGTGGCACTTTTTTTGCTTTATATTTTATTTCTTTTTGCTTTAAGTTTTAGAAAAATATAAACTTTCTATTAGTGCCATTAGTTTTAAAATTTGAAAACACTTTTTGTTTTCTTTGTTGCTTTATTTATTTTATTTTGTTTCTACTTACAACAAAATACTTATTGTTGCTATTTTTATTTTTTCAAGTTTTTTGTTTTGTTTTCTGCATTATTTATTTTCTTTTGGTTTTTTCTTTATTTTTTAATTCTTTTTGCTTTTAGGTCAGCAAAATTATAAACTTTCTCTTAGTGCTTTTAGTTTTAGAAAAATATAAACTTTCTAATAGTGCCATTAGTTTTAAAATTTGAAAACACTTTTTTGTTTTCTTTGTTGCTTTATTTATTTTATTTTGTTTCTACTTACAACAAAATGCTTATTGTTGCTATTATTATTATTTTTTCAAGTTCTTTTGTTTTGTTTTCTGCAGTATTTATTTTCTTTTGGTTTTTGCTTTATTTTTAATTCTTTTTGCTTTTAGGTCAGCAAAATTATAAACTTTCTGTTAGTGCCATTTGTTTTAGAACAATTATAAACTTTCTGTTTGTGCCATTAGGTTTATAAAATTTGAATTCTTTGAAATTTGTGTGAATCACAAGTTTGTGAGCTCAACAAAGGCGTGAGGGACGGGCTTATAAACGGTGTGGCGCCCTTGGTTGGCGAGGTTTTCAAATTGATAGTTTTCAAATGAACTCTGAAAAAGTTGGCATAGCATGTTCATGAACAAAGCGGACAATGGTATCATACTCGTGTGTTACAAAGTTGGCATGGTATCATCATAATAGTTGCGGAGAAAGTCTTCACTTTTTCTTCGCTTGTGTCGTTTGCTTATTGCTTGCGTAACCATGGATAATCTTCATCGTTTATCAGGATGCTTGGGTCAGCCTTGACTTTGAAGGGGGAATTTCATGAAACTTTTCATACTCTTGAGACATGTCATCTTGCCCTCCACTCCCAAGATGTCCCTTTTCCTGAAAGAACTATGTGGCGCTTTGGCTCATTGTATGATGTATTAAGCTTCCTTATCTTTTCTTTTCCTCGGTCTGGTAGACATGTCCTTCACATAGATAACCTGTGCCACATCATTGGCTAGGACGAGCGGTTCGTCGGTGTACCCAAGATTTTCAGATCCTTTGTTGTCATTCCGTCTTGTGGGTCTACTGTACCCCCCTCTCGACAGATTGACCCACTTGCACTTAAACAAAGGGACCTTAAAATCTACTCCGTAGTCAAGTTCCCATATGTCTACTATGTAACCATAATATGTGTCATTTCCTTGTCGGTTGCTGCATCAAAGCGGACACCGCTGTTTTAGTTGGTGCTCTTTTCATCTTGGTCAATCGTGTAAAATGTATTCCCATTTATCTCGTATCCTTTCCAAATCATTACAGTCGAAGATGGTCCCCTGGACAACAAGTACAACTCATCACAAACAGTGCTGTCACCTCCGAGGCGTGTTTCCAACCAACTGCTGAAAGTCTGATGTGTTCACATGTAATCCGATCGTCGCCTTTGCTCCGGTGTTTGGAGCGCAGACTGTTCTTGTGTTCATCGACATACAGGGGTCACCAAGGTAGAGTTCTGTAGAACGTAGTGTGCTTGAGACCAAGAATATCCGTCCTGCATATTATTGAGTCTCTTCCAAGCGTGCCTTTTCGGTCAGTCTCCCCTCATACCGCGATTTAGGGAGACCTATCTTATTAAGGCTAGGAATGAAGTCAACACAAAACCCGATGACATCCTCTGTTTGATGGCCCATGGAGATGCTTCCTTCTGGCCTAGCACGATTCTGAACATATTTCTTTAGGACTCCATGAACCTCTCAAAGGGTACATATTGTGTAGAAATCGGGCCCAGAATGACAATCTCGTCGACTAGATGAACTAGGGCGTGCGTCATGATATTGAAGAAGGATGGTGGGAACACCAGCTCGAAGCCGACAAGACATTGCGCCACATCACTCCTTAGCGTTACTACGATTTCTGGATCGATCACCTTCGAGATATTGCATTGAGGAATGCACATAGCTTCACAATGGCTAATCGGACGTTTTCGGTGAAGCCCCTCAATGCAACCGAAGCGATTCGTCATAATCACGTGGCAGTCATGAGACTTTAGGTTCGGAACTTTTCTCGGCATATTTATTATTCCCTTTATATTCGACGAGAAGCCAGTCGGGACCTTCATCTTGAGCAGGCATTGAAAGAATATTTCTTTCTCTTCTTTCATAAGAGCGTAGCTGGCAGGACCTTCATCTTGCTTGAGGCATGCCCTCTTTTCGTTACAAGCGTTGCAGGTCCTCTCGTGCCTCGGGTGTATCTTTTGTCTTCCCATACACGCCCAAGAAGCCTAGCAGGTTCACGCAAAGGTTCTTCGTCACGTGCATCACGTCGATCAAGAGCGGACCTCTAGGTCTTTCCAGTAGGGTAGGTCCCAAAATATAGATTTCTTCTTCCACATGGGTGCGTGATTCTCAGCGTCATTGGAACAGCTAGTCCGCGGGACCCTTTCCAAATATTACGTGTAAATCATTGACCATAGCAAATGCGTGATCACCGATACGCATGGCGGGCTTCTTCCGGTGATCTGCCTCACCTTTGAAATGCTTGCCTTTCTTTCGACATTGATGGTTGGTCGGAAGAAATCGGCGATAGCCCAGTACACATTCTTCCTGCAGCTTCCGGTATATACTATCGGTGTCAAGTAAACAGTGCGTGCATGCGTGGTATCCCTTGTTTGTCTGTCCCGAAAGGTTCTTGAGAGCGGGCCAATCGTTGATGGTCACGCACAGCAACGCCTTTAGGTCAAATTCCTCCTTTTGTGCTCATCCCATGTCGTACACCGTTTCCATTCCACAGCTGTAAAAGTTCCTCAACTAATGGCCTTAGGTACACATCAATGTCGTTGCGGATTGCTTAGGGCCTTGGATGAGAACGGCATCATAATGAACTTCCGCTTCATGCACATCCAAGGAGGAAGGTTATACATACATAGAGTCATGGGCCAGGTGCTGTGATTGCTGCTCTGCTCCCGAAAGGATTAATGCCATCCGCTTAAAGCAAACCATACGTTCCTTGGGTCCTTTGCAAACTCATCCCATACTTTCTCTCGATTTTTCTCCACTGCGACCCGTCAGCCGGTGCTCTCAACTTCCGTCTTTCTTACGGTCCTCACTGTGCTATCGCATCAACTTGGCATGCTCTCCGTTTCTGAGCAGACGTTTCAACCGTGGTATTATAGGAGCATACCACATCACCTTCGCAGAACCCTCTTCACGGAGGCTCACCGTCAACATCACGAGGTTCATCTCGTCGATCTTATACGCAATGCACCGCATACCGGGCATGCGTTCAGATCCTTGTAGGCACCACGGTAGAGGATGCAGTCATTAGGGCATGCATGTATCTTCTCCACCTCCAATCCTAGAGGGCATACGACCTTCTTTGCTGCGTATGTCTTGTCGGGCAATTCGTTATCCTTTGGAAGCTTCTTCTTCATTATTTTCAGTAGCTTCTCAAATCCTTTATCAGCAGCATTCTCTGCCTTCCTTTGCAGCAATTGAGTGCAGTGCCGAGCTTTGTGTTGCCATCTTCGCAATTGGGGTACAACCCTTTTGTGATCCTCTAACATGCGATCGAACTTCAGCTTCTCCTTTTGACTTTCGCATTGTGTCCTTGCATCGACAATGACCCGCGGAGATCATCATCATGGGGCACATCGTCTGGTTCCTCTTGATCTTCAGCAGCTTCACCGTTGCAGCACCATCGTGCACATCGTCTAGTGCATCTTGATGTTCAGTAGCATCACCGTATTCAGGGGGCACATAGTTGTCATCGTACTCTTCTTCCTCGCCGTCTTCCATCATAACCCCTATTTCTCCGTGCCTCGTCCAAACATTATAGTGTGGCATGAAACCCTTGTAAAGCAGGTGGGTGTGAAGGATTTTCCGGTCGAGTAAGACTTCGTATTCCACATATAGGGCATGGACAACACATAAAACCATTCTGCTTGTTTGCCTCAGCCACTTGAGAAAAGCATGCATGCCCTTAATGTACTCGGAGGTGTGTCTGTCACCGTACATCCATTGCCGGTTCATCTGCGTGCATTATATATAATTAAGTGTGTCAAAAATCATTACAGAACATCATGAATAGATAATTAAGTGACCAAATTAATAGAAGTTCATCATCACATAAAAACCAAAGTACATACATAGTTCTCATCTAACAACATAAAGCTCTGCAGAGCATCTAAATTAATTAAACCATACATTGAAACTATGTAAAACATTTCAATGTGAAAACAAATACGATCATAATCGCAACCAAGGTAACAACTGATCCAACGGCATAATGATACCAAGCCTCGGTATGAATGGCATATTTTCTAATCTTTCTCATCTTCAAGCGCATTGCATCCATCTTGATCTTGTGATCATCGGCGACATCCATAACATGCAACTCCAATATCATCTTCTCCTCCTCAAGTTTTTTATTTTTCCTTCAAGAAATTGTTTTCTTCTTCAACTAAATTTAACCTCTCGACAATAGGGTCGGTTGGAATTTCCGGTTCAACAACCTCCTAGATAAATAAAATCTATGTCACGTTGGTCGGCATAATTTTCATAAACAATAAATGAACCAATAGTTATGAAAAGATAATATACACCACATCCGAATCATAGACAGGACGAGGGCCGTGAGGCGGATACCAAAACCATCGCACTATATAAGATGCAATAATAAAAGTAAGAAAATAATACAAGTAAGAATATTTTCCTTTCGAAAGAAGATAAGAACAAGAGGCTCACCACGGTGGTGCTGGCGATGAGATCGGCGCGGGTGATCGACGGCGGTGAAGATGGGGACGAGGCGTGACGGACCGCTAAACCTAGACAAATATTGAGGAAAATGGAGTTAGATGTCGAGCTTGGAGAGGAGAAAGCTTAAGTAGTGTGGCTCGGGCATTCCATCGAACACCTTGTGTGCATAGGAGGTGAGCTAGAGCACCACCAAGCCCTCTCCCCCTCGGCCAGAAAAAATAGAGCGGTGTGCTCTGCTCTTGCATGAGGGGCTATATAGGCAGCACCATTAGCCCCGGTTGGTGGCATGAGCGGGACTAAAGGAAGCCTTTGGTCCCGGTTCATGCCACCAACCGGGACCAATAGTGGTGGGCCAGGAGCCAGGACCATTGGTCCCGTTCGTCCCACCAACCGGGACCAAAAGGTCCGGACGAACTGGGACCAATGGCCCACGTGGGCCCGGCCCCCCCAGGGCTCCTGAACCGGGCAAATAGCTCCATTGGTCCCGGTTCGGATTGAACCAGGACTAATGGGCTAAACTGCCCGGACGATAGCCCTTTTTCTACTAGTGGATTAAGACATGTTACGTAGCATTCAACATCAAAAATTCTGTTTTTATCATTTGCCTACTCGAGAGCGAGCAGGAATTAAGCTTGGGGATCTTGATACGTCTACAACGTATCTATACTTTTAATTGTTTCATGCTATCACATTATCAATATTGCATGATTTATCGCCTTTTATATCATTCTTGGGAATTAACCTATTAACTCGTTGCCTAGTGTTAATTGTTGTTTTTTGCTTGATTTTGGTTTTATAGAAAATCCCTACCAAAGCGGAGTCCAAACAGGACGAAACTTTTGATGATTTTTCTGGAC
>JAHIAM010003191.1:0-22364 GCA_021605205.1 Aegilops longissima
GGGTGAAAAGTAGACCTGAGGGCGGCTCGGTGATCCAAACCCAGTCGGCCAGGTATATATATTAGTTAAGCCTGTCTTGACTAGCTCTGTCTTTGTTTTGGTATATATGTACATATTAATTAACTCTCGTCTTTGTTCTTTTTCTAGCCCTCGGATCGAGCACAACCGGTAAAGAGGCGAGGCCGAAGAAAAATTGAGCTCGGATGAAAAGTTTGAGATCATACAAATCGGCGGCCAACCGATTGAACCCTCGGACAAAGAAGGTTTGTTTCGGTCGGGGGTTACGGTTGGGACAAGATCGATCAATCCACCAATGGTATAAGCCTAAACGAAGACCAGGGTGTCTTGTGTCAATGATATCGAAAAAATGATCTTTGGGGGCTGAAGTCAAATTTTACCCTACCGCCGGAGGATGATCCGGAGAAGCGATTAGAGCCATTAATCAAGTCTTTTGCTCTTAAGAAGATGGCGAACTATTCGGGTGGAAGAAAGACCTCAATCGTATTCGAAAAAAATGAGACAAAATTCCGGGCAAATATGAAAGATCGAGGGGTGGCCGCATTTGTGGCCTACAAGACATCGGAAAGAGTAAAAAGATGTCAGCGACAAACAAGAAAATGTTGAAGAAGAAGCTTCACCATTCCCGGGGTCTGGCTACCTCATAGCCCGGCCTAAGTGGGCCAAGGCTGAGAATGATCATTGATAAAGGGATCGAACCGAGACAATGAACTGGCAGACCGTTGCGGACTTGGTTCTTGGGGCGGCGGATCCTGGACCCTAAAGGGGAAGTGCATTTGGAGGACGAACAATTGGACATACCGGTCAAGGCTTAAGCATTATATCGAGCGGCCCAAGGAAGTTCGTTCGAACGGGGAAGGGCGAGCTCACAATGGCCCTCGGGAATCCAAGGCACCCTGGGCGGACCCGAGGCCGCCGAGCTCCCTTTTAAGGCTGGATTTGGGGAGGGGTTACAAAACCCATGAGAGGAGGAAGAAAGCGGGGAGCCTAATCAGGCCTGCGAAAGGGTAATGGGGCTGAGGCGAAGGGCAATCACAACAAACGACCGAAGCTTCCCGGCTACCCGCCATCTCGGGGAGGGCGTGGCTTCCCAAGCTCCAGCGAGCACATGCCTTGGCGGCTCCCCGCTATCCGTGGATGCTATCACGGATGCAAAGTTACCTTAGGCCCAATGGAGCAATTTGAAGGTCAAAGGGCTGTTGGCTCTGTTTATCCTACTAAACCCGACTCAACTTTTCCTCGGCCGATTCGGAAGGATATGCTAAGGTGATGGTCGATGAAATAACGGAGGTTTGAGGGCTCGGCGACCACCCTCGGTGAAGGGGAGTATCGGCTGGGTTACGCTCGAAGACTCCATGCCTATGGCGGAAGGATCTCATCAACCTTCAATGGGGCCTCCGCCTCCTTCTCCGGGTCGGCACTCCGTCTCCTTCTCCGCTGCCGGGGGTCCGGACCGCCTCCTCCTTCTCCGCCTCGTCGGCAAAGGCGGAAGAGACCGCCGCCCCTCCGGCTGCTCCGGGCGTCGTGTTTCTCCTCCGCCTGTAAGCAAGGAAAAAGACATCCGCTCGTCTGCTCTGCGGGTCTGATAAGCCAAAGGGGGAAATCATTCGTCCTTCTCGAAGACTCGGAGAATTCCGTCGAAGGGCGAGGAAAAAGCGAATCGGGGACAAGTGGATGACTGGTTTCAAGGGTTGAAAGCAAAGAACATCCACCTCCGGAGGAAAGGTAGATCCGGTCAAGGGCGCACTCGGCTGCCCCAAAACCACCCAAGTCTCCCCGGAAAGCAACTATGGCGCATTATTGGAAGGCATTTGCGGCGGAAGATCGGAAATCTTGTCGGTGATAAAGGATGAAAACCGAGCTGGAAACAAATTGCCCGCTCCGAACAAAACAATCGTGCCCCCGTCAAGGTGCCTAGCGACATCGTCGATCGGGATGGTGCCGGTTATGGCAATCGAAGATTACCCTTGACGATGTACAATTTGATTTCTTGGAGGTGCGGATACAAAGATCTATCGGGAAGCCTCGTCAAAGATGAAAGCCTCTAACAACGATGATCACGGATTGCGATTGGTACATGAAAACCTGCAAAATGCGAGGGAGGAATATTTGTATGTGAGAGTTAAAAGGAGCATGACCTCCTTGGAATTGAACTTTGCCTATTCCATTTGAGGTTCTATCAGTTTTTCAATCAATTGGCCCTCGATAAAAACGGTCACCTTTATGCGTAAGTAGTACTACTTCATTAATTAGTATCTCTTATAACTCAGCTCTTTCATTGCATGTATTTATAAATATCCTCACTATATTATGCAGATTGAAGATCGAAATGAAGAAAAAACAAGTGGGTGATATTGGGTTCATTAAACATATCTCATCGATGCAAATGAGGTTAAATATCGTGCCAAGAACCCGAGGCCAACTTACCGATCGTTGGAAATAAATGAACACAAAAATACAATACTCTTTCCTTACAACTACGTGAGTATTCGTCTTTGGCATATTGGTTTCCCTTATTTAGTCAGGTTATAGAAATGTAATATTGATGAGTTATGCACGTCTTGATTCCACTATATTCTCCTAGAGATTAAGCTTGACGGGGTAGTTTTTAGACTGAGGCGAAAAGATCCCAAGGGTATCGGAAATGTGAAATGCTAAAGTAAGTTAAATCGATCATTATCCACCATATCACAACTTTGTTCATTTCTATATCAAGTAATTGTTTTCTTTGTATGGCGGGGCTTGGGAAAATTCACCAAAAAGCTCGGGACTACCGAAGAAGCTGCAATTTAGACACCGTAAGTACTATTTAGCATATTCCCGGCATCTCCTAGTGATTCAGGCTAGTTTCATCAATACCATTTAGCATGTGCTTGCTAATTATCAGTTTGATTGACCTCTTTCTTGTAAAGTGGTTGTGGCAGGAACAAGGGAATGATTTACATGGATACTACGTTTGCGAGTCCATCCCCACGACCTTGGAGGGCTACTCCGACAAACAATTTGAAGCGTAAATAAAAATATTCACAATTTTATTTTATTACCATCATTTGTGTTGAGTTTCATTCATTCATATATATATATATATATATATATATATATATATATATATATATATATATATATATATATATTGACCCTTTCTTAAAATTAGATGTTTGAGCGGGATGAACTCCTAGCACCAGATGCATGCGAGCAATTCAAGAGGAATTGGCGGCATTCTTTCTTGACTATGTGATCGCTGAAGGCAGAGAATACTATGTGGACCCGCGTCCGTATTGTAAAGATAATTATTGTATATATGTGGCGGTAGTGTCGGATAGATATCACGAGAACTTGTTTTCGACAAATCTCGGAGAAGGAGGTGGTCGATATCACTTCTCTCTGTATGCATATATGTTCATGGCGATCTTACATTTTGTAATTACTAGCTAGCTAGCATGTCTAGTTAGTCCTCTCTATCTATGTATATAATGCGTGGCGTCGACCAAGCACGGACAAAGAAAGGACACTTTTCTCTATTAATTAGCTAGCTATAGCACAATATATGAAACACCTAAATTAACCCCCAAAACCCCCAAACCCCCCCTTTTGAAAAAAAACAAAACGAGCCAAAGAAATCTTGCGTGGATGCCTATTGGTCGGTTGGTGCCTGCCAGGGACCAAACCCTCTACTGAGCTCGTGGACAGGAGCCACGTGGAGGCCCATCTGTCCGGTTCAGATAGAACCAGGACTAAAGGGTGAGGTATTAGTACCGACCCTTTAGTCGGTTCATGGCCGAGACTAAAGGCCCTCACCAACGGGACTATAGGCCCTTTTTCTACTAGTGAACAACAATCATACCATAAGCTAGCTTCTGGGTTTAGCCTCCCTTGATCTAGTGGTAGATCTACTCTTGTACTACCCATATCATCAATATTAATCAAGCAGGGAGTAGAGGTATTACCTCCATCCCGGGAGGAGGCGAACACAGGTAAACATCATGCCTTGTCTCACATTACCATCACTTTATGGCCTTTACAGTTAGGACCCCCTGCAAGAGATCCGCGGTTTGACACATTGGTGCTTTCATTGGGGAAGTTCCCTGCAGTAGCCGTCGCCATCGGTGGGATGCCTCATATAAATCTTTAAAAGCGATACCATGAAAGCCTTGGCCTTTGAGTGAGACTCTTGGCTGGCGGTTTTCTCATGACCGCTAGTTGAAGCCCATGCGTGCCGATGATGACCTCTCGAGTCATGAAACCAATCTCCATGTTGGTTGAACTTAGAGCAGTTAGATCGATCGACTCTCCTTCGTGAGTCTTGGATCGCCGCCACTCCGCCACAGGAGTGCATACATATTACAGCCAGGATCGGGACTAAAACCCGATCACGAGAGATCAACTCTCCCGGGCTACCCATCATGTTGGCGTGATAGGAGGAGCAATGCGGCGACTCTTCTCCTATCTTGGGACTAGCTATAATAGGTTCGATCCTCCAAGCGGTTCCTGGCGGCGGAGGGACGGATGTCGATCAAGCCACGAGCTTAAAATTCAGGAGGCGTGAGGTCGGACTCATTGGATAGCCTCAAAAATCCAACTTCCGAGGTTGAGCTTTGACCCTTGAGTCCTAAATTGGACCAGGTTCCGGTTGATGCCACCCGCCCACCCAAACATTAGCGATCTCTCTCGAATTCAGCAGAGCCGCCGAAGCAGTACATCATTCTTGGGCGAGATTCCTCCTGATTTATGAGCAGGATAAAGAATTGCTTAGGAGGAGGGCGCAATACAATCTCACTTATTAATTGCCGCGGACAAGGGAATCCTAAGCATACCATGAAATTAAGTCGGCGAAATTACAGCTTTCTTGACTTGGTGACCATCGTACCAAAAGTACTATCACGATGGGCGCTACAGAAAACAGTAAATTTTGGATAATCCGGCGAATACATCCCTGATCCGGAACAAGGGTGCATCATTATCAGCACACAGGTTGGTATAAGTCTTCGAGACTTTCGCATCGATCTGTCACGAAAATGACAACTCCACTTATTGCGAAGTCTGAAGTTGCATAATAATTCCATGGGTAACCTGGCTATTACCTTCAATGCGTTAGCGAACCTAAATTCGAACTGCGAGGGCACCAGCCGCATTGGTCCTCAACCCGATGGTAAGGCGGCTTTCACCTTACTAAGGTAATCATGGATGGCGACGGCGAATTAACCTCATCTGTAATGAAACCCTCACGAAAAATGGAAATAAGTAGCGAAGCGAATTGAAAGCGAAGCAACACAACCTTGAAGGAATAATCCCCAGCTGGAAGCATGCTTAGCGGTGTCAAATCAGCCCGGATCTCGGGTAGGGGTGTTGTCATCTAAGCGGATGGTAGCGGAGACAAAGGGACGATGTTTTACGGAGTTGGACCCTCTTGATGGAGGTAAAACCCTCGTCCTGCTAGATTAATATTGATAATGTGTGTTACAAGAGTGGATCTACCCTGCAGATCGAAGAGGCTAAACCCTAGACTAGCATGGTATGATTGTTGTTAGTCCTACGGACTAAAACCCTCGGTTTATATAGACACGGATAGGGTTAGGGTTACCGATGGGTTTACAATGGTAGGAGATCTACATATCCATTGTCGTAAACTTGCCTTCCGCGTAAGGAAAGTCCCATCGGACGAATGAAGTCTTCAATCTTGCATCTTCATAGTCTTGGAGTCGGTAGGTGATGATGATAGTTATTTATCCGGACACCCCTAGTCTGGAACTCCTCGTAGCCCCGAACGGCTTCAATGACGATAGTCCAGCGCGCATATTGTCTTGGCATTGCAAAGTGGTTCTCCTTGATCTTCATTCCCGTCGAATAGTGTCAGAAGCTTCTTTATAAGCGTTGCGCTCCTCGGCTTCTCCAATAATGGCCTTCTTCCACGTGTCCTCTGAATGCGAAAGGCTGAGATATTTTTACATTTACCCCTAACCCGTGCGAGCAGGCATACAAGAGGCGAGGATCTAGATCAACTCACACCATCTCCATCCATAAGTTCTCGCCAGCGCTCTCGACAAAAATCCATTCCATCATGGATAACCCGGCGCGGCTCCTCCTCGCTCAGCTAAGCTAGGAGATTGGGGGAGATGCTCGATTCCTGGCCCGAGCTAGTGGTGCTTCAAACCGAGGATATCTTCTCCTTTCATGGTTCGATTCGGCCGTTAGCCACCTACAAGAAGGTGGGAAGCGGTGGAGGCGTCCCAACCCTTTCAAGGGAGAGGGTATGCTTTGTCCCCTATCTAATAAGAGGACTCGGATTTCCCATGTCCAGTTTCTCGGGGGCTCCTAAGTTCTCTGGGACTCCAACCGCCACCTCACGCCCGCCTCCACACATCGCGGGCTTCACTTAGCTTTCTTGAGTTGTTCTTGGGAATCAGGCCCATTTTGCCACATGGAAGATTGTTTGTCTAGTACCCCGTTCTCGAGGGGTCAATATACCAAGTGGGCAGAGCGAAATATAGGCGCATCTCAGGGACGGATATCTATCGGCACCCTAAGCGTGAGCCAACCTTTGGAATGGTTCTACTTGGAGGGCGCCCTCTGCGGATCAGTCGGATCGGCCTCCCGGAGTTCAACAATGCTCCCTTGAAGAAAGCGCCTGAGTTGGTGCAGGAGCCCTCAGCGGAAGATAGCAGGGAGGCGTCCATTGCTCGATGGGCGGATTGGTTCTTGCCCATTCGGATGACCATGATTGAGTCATGTACGTGCATTATCGCGGTGCAACCACTCCAATATGAGGAGCCACCCTGTGGGATTTCAGCGGGAAGATGGCCACCCGTCATGGCGCAAAGGGCTAGGCTCGTGACGATCGGCAAAAGATCCTGTCCGGCTTGCAAGGAGAGGAGGAGGACTTCCTCCATAGAGAATCGTTGAATAGATTTTCTATACGCATAACCCTCGGGCTGGGTAAGCGGATGTTTATCTACCCAGATCCATACCTTTTTTAAAGTCAAGTATCTTACTCTGTGATTTCGGCGGAGGAGCTGCGCGGAGCGTGGAGGCATCGAAGCCTGGCTCCACAGCCCGAGGTCAGGCGATCCCTTGATCCGACCTCAAGAAAAGGATGGGATATAAGGTGGAGCTGATTGACAGGGTTTTCCTGGCGTAGCATAGACAATGCCTAGTCGCCAAATACGGCTGACTACCCGGTTTGTTCCCGGCTTCGGTGGCTATGACCAAGGTCTTGACATCATTTGATCAGCGCTCAATTTAACCATCCCATCTTGATGGTGCATCGCGGAGGTGCCTTTAGGTGGGAAGCGAACCAGCGGCGGACAACAAAAGATCGATCCGGCCCAGCGGGGAAGGAAGAAGGCCGCAGCGAACAGAAGCGTCGCCCGCAATAGTGCGGAGCACCGCTATTTTTAAGGAAGGATCCCGAAGGTATATTAATGCTCATAACTTTCGAAAGTACTCGCGGACCGTGTCGGAGAGGTTATAATCAAACCTCCGTCGTCCATGCTCCAGCGCATGGTCGGGAGGAGGTGAATACAGCGTAAACGGATGCTCCCGATGGAGGATCTTGAAGCGGGCTGTCCGCCACCCGATGCGAGGTGGAAGTTCTTCCGTGGCGCGTGTTTCTCCCGGGCGTTAAATGCCTTTAAAGCGGAAGCAACGCACCTCCGTGCCGCTCAAGATGGGTTAACGAGCCACGGGCGGTATGTGAAACGTGCGGGTAAGTAATTTTAATAGTTATATGTGCTGTTAGCCCGAGGACTTAAATAGTTGAAATAAGCTGTTGGGATCAATTATTATCTGGTCTGCGGAGAAGAATACCAGTGTCCCGAGGCTCAAGAGTGCAAGGCCCAACTTGAAGCCGCCTTGGCCCGCCCGAGAACCCGCAGTCTTATTAAAGGTAATTATTTAGCAAAGTGTGGCGTGAATCGACAATAATATTGCGAGGCGCGGACTAGATCCGGACAAACAACAGCTACTGCGTCATTAAGGCGGCGAGAGGTGCTTATGAAGGTGCAGCGGAGAGAAACAAGCTCAAGATGCCCACCCGGCAAGGAGAAAGAGCTGAAAGGTGTTGGGCCCGGCTATGCAGCTCAGATTAAGGAGAATCGATGGCTTCATCGCGGCATTTATAGTAAGTGCTTGACGAATTCCTTTGAAAAGAAGAATTCAGCGAGGAAGGCGATTGTGAAATATGCCTTTAGGGTGCTCACGAAGTGCGCCTGAATACTGAGTCAAGGGTGACCAACTTCCCGACTAGTGCAATTGCTCGAGCGTGTTAAGCCCGGCGATGAGTGGCGTCGTTCTTTATGGCCATCGTCTCCCACGAGGCCTTGGTGAGCTTGCTGAAGCTTGAGAACAGGCGGCGCCTCCGTTTAATGGAAGATATCGGCCTGCCGTCGAAGCCGGGGAGGCTGGGCCAGGTGAAGACACGTTGCAGTCGGCCCAAACCATGGCCGAGTCGGACCTTGAGGGCACGATGGGAAGGAGATCCTGTGAAGCTTGATGTAAACCCAAGTAGAACTGGCGTGAAATATTCTAACATGGTATAAATTAGACAGCACATTAGATGGGATTGAAGAAATTACAATCGGTCGGTTTGTGATGTAATTTGAAATGACATGTAAAATGCCTTCTAGCGGATTGTAGATCGTTTGTCTTTGCGGACCCTTCGCTTCAACCTCGGGACCCAAAAGTCCGGAGTGTGTCGAATACCCTTCACGGTTATAAAGAACCGGGGCATGCATGGAGACAAAGCGTGGGGGTCAAATTGCCTATCGGACAAGTGCCCAACTAGTTATGTTATATTACATGGTTAGTAAGAAACATCTTCGGGGAGAATAGTTAGTTAAGTGTTCCTTTCCACAGAGGCATGCCCTAAAGTCAATGCGGACTGCGAAAATAGCAGAAAAAAGCATCTGAGGGCAGATAAATAAGTAAGTAATAAATCATTTTCAAGTCACCGACCGAATATTCTCTTAAAACGCTAGCTTAACTACCCGATCCCGAGTACACATCGGTGACCGGCTGATAACAATCGGAAGTGCTCCTTTACCTCCTAGCCGAACAATCGAGGCGTGAGGGTAACCGCAGGAGCGACAACTAGCTTGGCCAAAACTTAAGTCATATCGATGCATATAATGGTGAATAAAGGTACATCGGAAGTATGACACATGTGTTGGACATGAAGCCCGTATGAATAAGCTTATTTAAAGAAGCCCCAGTATAATGAGTGCGGATGCACATCAAGTGTGTGCGAACAAAGCTAAATCAGCCCATAAAGGTGAAAAAAAGTGGGAAGAAGGAGGAGGAGGCGGTAAAACAAGGAGTGGGCGGGGAGTGAGGCGAACCCGGTCGGCGTTAAGCGTAGAATCTTGGGAGGCGGGCTGCGTTCCATGGGTTCGGCTCGAGTCGGTTGTCGATCGTTACATAGGCAGTGCGCTCCGCGGTCATGACTTAGTCGATGATGAAGGACCTTCCCTTGGGCTTGAGTTTGTCCTTTTTCTTGTCCGCGAGGCATAGAACAAGTTCGCCAACATTGTAAGTTTTGGCGATACTTCTACCTTTGATATCTTGAGCTTCTGTTGATAAAATGCGAGCGAGCCTTTGCCACGTCGCTCCTCCTCTAAGAGCATCGGACTCTGCCGATCTAGCTGGCTTCTCTTTCTTAGTACATGCGCACGAGGTGAGTCATGAATTATATCGAGGCAGGACTGCCTCTGCGCGTATACCATAAAAATGGTGTGAATCCGGTAGTTCGGTTTGGCGTGGTCCATGACCCCAGTCTGGTCGAGCTCCTCTACCCGTCGTGTTAGATTCCTTGAGGACCGCACTAGTGCGGGTTTGATCGCTCATGATTAGACCATTTGCTCGCTCAACGGACCGTTAGTTTGTGGGTGATAGGCTGAGCGTAATCGACCTTAATGCCCATGTTTTTGCACGAGAGTTTAACCTCGTCGGCCGTGAAGTTCGTGCCGTTGTCGGTGATGATCTTTGTGGGGGACACGAAGCGATTGTACTACCCGGATATGAAGTCTATCACGGTCCGGATTCTGCGTTTTGACCGGCTTGGCCTCAATCCATTTGGTGAATTTGTCCACCATGACCAATAAGTATTTGTGCTTGTGGGTTCCCCCTTTAAGGGGTCCGACCATATCAAGCCCCAGACCTAAGCGGCTAGGTAATGGGTATTGTTTTGAGGGATTGGGTGGCATATGGCTCTGATTAGCAAAGAAGCTGGCAAGCGCGTCGTTGGACTAAATTTTGAGCATCTGCGGTACGTCGACCAATAAATCCTGTCTGGAAGGCCTTGCCTACAAGGGCCTGGGCTGCAGCGTGGTGCCCTTGAGTCGGCGTGAATTTCAGCCGGAGATTTAGCCCTTCCTCTTGAGATACACCTTTGAAGGACTCGGTTGTGCTTTTCTTATAAAGCTCTCCCTCATGGACGTTGTAGGCTTTAGATCGCGAACTATGCAGCGAGGCCTCATTTTGGTCTTGAAGTTCTGCCGCATTAAGTAGGCTAGGAATGGTTCATCCGGTGCAATAGCGCCATTATTTACGTGAGTGAAGGTGTTATTTAGATTGGCTGGTTGCCCGATTGTGTCGAGAATAGTGCGGAGTTAGGTGATGCGGTGGCTCGGTTATTATTCGGACTCCTCTTCCATATCTGGATGGCAAAGAAGCCGTTCGAGGAAAGATGTTAGGAGGGGCGGTCTCGTTCGGCGATGCATGCTAACCGTCTGCTGCTGGTTATTATCCGGGCTACATGATGGAATTCTAGTCCTTGAGCGGTGACATTTTTAGGGCGGCGTTGCGATAGCTGCCATTTTGGATCTTTGGCGTGAATTCTCCATTTACTTGGGATATTCGAGGTTTGAATCGCGCACCTCTAAGCGTTGAATGCCCATGGAATTGCCATCCGGAGGCCATGTAGAAAAGGCCTCGTGTTAATTGCGTTATTGGAATCCATGTACATTATTTGAAATGCGTATTGGATTGTGTCTCCCGTTGGGGCGTCGGGAGCCTTGACCCCCAAACCGACAACATTTGGATCCGTCGAAATGCATGATCCGTTGGATCATGGCGTACTCTTTAGGGAGTTCAACTTGGTCCATTCGGCGATGAAGTCGCGAACCTGCGACTTTATAGCTTCGCCGTGGTTTTGTAGGTTATGTCAAATGGTAAGGCTCGATAGCCCATTTGCAATCACCTGCCGTTGCACGCGTTGTTTATAATATCGTTGAGAGGCGCTTGGAGGCCGTTATTGAACACTCTTGAAAGTAGTGGCGCAGCCTCCGGGATGCCATAAACACCGCATCGCTATCTTTTGATAATGTGGGTACGAGATTTGCATGGAGTTAAACGGTGGATCGTGGTACTGGTTTTTAAAGAATTTGTGCCCTTCTATTTCTGGCTCAGCAGCATCAGCGCTAACAACTTGATGTGTTGCTGCGATATATAATAACATAAACTCGCCGGGTTAAGCGCGGCGGAGACGGTTGTTGCCCGATGGCTTTTATTTCTTGGTCGGTTGTGGCGATCAAATCCATTCGAAATGTTCGGTCTTGAGGAGGAGGCGATAGAGGCGAGCCTTTTCCCTAAGCAGGAGATGAAGCGACTTAAGGCCGTTATGCATCCGGTTAGTTTTATATCTGCTTGAGTCTTTTGGAATATCAATTGTGATGATTCAGTTTTGGCGGGTTTGCTTCAATTCCTCGACGGATATGATGAAGCCCAAAGAGCTTTCGGTGATGCGCGAAGGCATTTTCCGGATTGAGCTTAATGTCATATGCTCGGAGGTTGTCGATGTCACCCTCAAGTCTTCTACTAGAGTTCCGGCGTGTTTGGTCTTGTGACCACATCGTCTACGTATGCATCTCTGTTTGCCTATCGGGTAGCTAGACATGTTTGAATCATGCGGCGATATATTGCCCGGCGTTTTGAGTCGAAGGGCATTGTGTTGAAGCGAGAATGGCCCATATGGAGTAATGAATGCCGTTGCGGCCTGGTCTTTCTCCGCCATCTTGATTTGATGGTATCCGGAGTATCGTCGAGGAAGCACAATGAATCGTGCCCTGCGGTTATCGATGATTTAGTCGATGTGAGGGGGAGGGAAGGTCCTGGACAGGCCTTGTTAAGGTCTTTAAAATCGTTGAGCGCTAGGTTTGTCCTTTTTTTACCATTACTAGATTGGCTAGCGAGTCAGGATGCTTTATATCTCGATGAATCGGCTTCTAAGAGTTTGGCTAGCTCTTCTCCCATTGCATGTCTTTTGGGCTCGGAAAATGCTTGAAGAGCTTGTTTGGTAGCTTGCATCCTTTTAGGATATTTAGGCTGTGCTCTGCCCGACCTGCGTGGGATTCTGGCATGTAGGGGATGCGGGGCAAAAATTCCCAATTTTCGAAGGAATTCTCGTAGTCTTGCCTCAACATCGGGACTTAATTGTGCCCCAATGGAGCCGTCTTTGTGGGGATCAGTTGGATGGACCTGAAATTTGACTATCTAAATGCTGGTTTTTAAAAAAGGTGGTTGGACCTCTATCGGTATCACATCGTCCATATCCACTTTGTGGGCTGGCGTAGCTAGTTCCTCTGCCGCTAGGGCTTGGGACAATGCCTCTAGGGCGGTCTGGTATCTTATTTTCACATGGTGTAAATGTCTGGATCCTGGCGAGTGATTATCCCATTGAGTCGGACATTTTGAGCTTCATGTACCCGTGGTGGGGTATAGCTTGGAAGATTGTGAATGCCTCGCCCTAACAAGCGTGATATCCATTGCCGAATGGGGCCACTTGAAGCGTGACCTCCTCCGGACTGTAATTGTCCGATGGGCGAACACTACATCTAGTGTGATTTTTCCTGCATTGTCTTTGCACTCAATGTCTGGCTCCGATCAATTCCATTTTTGAAGGTTTCCTCATAGATGAGGTATAATCCGCTGCCGCCATCCATAGGTACCTTAGTAAGACAAAACCGTCTACTATCGGATGAGGACCAATCAATTTGGTGCTCTAGCAGTTCAATTTAGGTTAAATCATTTGGCGTTGAAGGTGATAGCCGTGTCGCTCCATGGATTTGTTGTTGCTACTTGGTAGACTTGGCGAGGCTGCGGATTGTTCGTTTCCATGCGTTATTGGATCACGAAAGTCTGAAGTATTAATACCGTCTTGATGCTTCTGGGTTGGTTGCGGGGCTAAAAAGCCTCGCCACTTTTGGCCCTGCGAAGTATCCAACCATTTCGAAGGCTGTGTGTTGGAGTGGCGCCCTCCATCTTATGGATTTTCGAGGGTCCGTTGAGCCAACCCTCGGTCTGTTCGTGCCACCCTAGGGGTTTTGGTTTTGGTATTCAGCCGGGTGCTTGATAATGATGCACCCTTTTGTTCGGACTAGGGATGTATTCGGGGCGGATTATCCCAAATTTTCCTTGGTTTTCGGCGCTCTCCGCCATGCAGTACTTTTGTACTATGGTTGCCAAGTCGATAAAGCGTGTAATTTCGCGACGACTTATGGCGTTGAGGATTCCCTTGTCCGTGCAATTATTGCGAGAAAATTGGGATTAACGTCCTCCTCGGCGATCCTTTATCTGTTCTTAACGGGAGGAATCGTGATAATGATGTCTCTTGTTTCAGCGAGGATCTTGCGAATTCGAGAGAGATCGCTAATGTTTGGGTGGGTGGGTGGAACTAGATCAGGAACCTGTCAATTCAGGACTCAAGGGCGAGAAGTTTCGAACTTGGAAGTTTGGATTTTTGAGTGTTATCAATGAGTCCAACCCGCTGCACGACTTTAAGTTGGGGCTTGGTGACGTCGTCCCTCTGCGGGAATCCGGCATGGAGGGATCGGGAATCCAGACCAACTAGTCTTTAAGATACAAGAAGAATCGCCGCATTTCTGCTCTATCACAGCAACATGATGGGTAGCACGGGAGAGTTGATATCTCTCGGATCGGTTTTAGCCGATCCGGTGCGTGATATGGCGACTCCGGGGCAGCGATGCGATCAAGAGCTTCGTTTATGGAGGAGAGCTCGATCGGATCTAACTGATTCGACAAGTTCGAACTAACACGGAGATTGGTTTGATGACTCGAGAGTCATCGTCGGTGATGGCGGGTGTTGTCATAAGAAAACCACCTAGCCGAAGAGTCGTAGCGGCCAAGGCTCCTTAGCGATAATGTATCTCTAAAAGGCGAGATGAGGCATCCTACACGAAGGCGGCGACAGAGAAACTCTCAATGAAAGCACCAATGTCGATTGTCAAAACCGGCGGATCTCGGGTAAGCGGTCCCGAGCGTATGTCTGGCGGATGGTAACGAGGAGACAAGGGACCACGATGTTTTACCAGGTTCGAGCCCTCTTGATGGAGGTAAAACCCTTCGTCTGCTAGATTAATATTGATAATGTGTGTTACAAGGTGGATCTACGAGATCGAAGAGGCTAAATCATAGAAGCTAGCCTATGGTATGATTGTTAGATCCCTACGGACTAAAACCCTCCGGTTTATATAGACACGGATAGGGTTAGGGTTACCACAGTCGGTTACAATGGTAGGAGATCTACATATCGGTGTCATCAAGCTTGCCTTCCGCAAGAGAAGTCCCATCCGGACATGGGACAAAGTCTTCAATATTGTATCTTCATAGTCTTGGAGTCCGGCCGATGATGATAGTTGACTATCGGACACCCCTAATTGGAACTCCCTCAATCTTGCCTGAGGAAAAATCATTGGGCGTAGTGTTATTTCGCGGGAAAATTACAGGTCCGATGAGGTCTTTCAAGTGGCCCTGTTCAACAGCGGATATCATGCTTTATTAGGGGCGAGAGGCATTCAAAAATTTCAGGCTATACCCCATTATGGGTACATGAAGCTTAAAATGCCGGTCCCAGCGGAATCATACTCTAAGTGATCGAACATAGCACTCAGCGCGAAAATAAGACAGCCGCAGCTAGTCGAGGCACTATCCTAAGCCCTAGCGGCCAAGGAACTCACCGCGATCGCTCCATGGTGAACGAGGATGATGTGATACTTGATAAAAGATCCAAGTCCACCTCTTTAAACCAGCGGATGAAATAGTAAAATTCCAAGTCCACCAGCGGACCTGCAAGCGGCCTCCATCGGGCACAATTAAACCCGATGTAGGCGCGCACTCGAAAATTTCTATAAGAAAAGCTGGGACATATTTGCTGGCACCCTTCAGACATGCCGAGAATCCCACGTCGGTGGCGAGCACAGCCTAAATATCCTAAAAGTTCAAGCCGATCAAGCAGGCTCTTGGCGCTTTTCAAACCCAAGAGGCAGGCCATGGGAAGGCTAGCCAAACTTTTGAGCGGATTCATCGGAGATATAAAACATCGGACTGGTGGCAAACTGGTGATGGTAAAGAAGGATAAATCATGGCGCCTATGTGTTGATTTCAAAGACCAATAAAGGCTTGCCCAAGGATCCCTTCCCCTCCTCGAATTGATCAAATCATTGGCGCTTCTGACGAGGACCACGACTCATTGTGCTTCCTCGGCAGCGTACTCGGATACCACCAAATCAAGATGGCGACCGAACCAAGCTGCAACAACATTCATCACTCCATCTGGCCGTTCACGCAACACAATGCCCTTTGGGCTCAAAAAGCAATGCAACATATCAGCGCGCCAGATTGGACATGTCGGCAAACCGGATCGGTAAAATGGTGGAAGCATATGTAGATGGCGTGGTCGTCAAAACCAAACGTCGAAACTCTAGTAGGCGACTTGAGGCTCACATTCGACAATCTTGAAAATATGACATCAAGCTCAATCCGGAAAAATCGTCTTGGCGTTCGCGACTCTGGCTTCATTGTGTCCGTAGAGAATTAAGCAAACCAGCCAAGATTCGATCTGTCACAATTGGATATTCAAAGACCTCAAAAAATACAAAAATTGGGATGCTAGCGGCCTAAGCCTTTATCTCCGTTAGGAAAAGGCTTACCTCTTTACCGCCTCCTCCACCCGAACACTTGGTGGCCGGCCATAATCGAACTTCGAAGAAATAAAGGCCATTTGGCAACAAATCCGGTCCTGCCGTAGCGTAAATGAACCAATGCTATATACATCGCCAAAACATCAAGTTGTCGGACGGTGCTCGTTGTCGAGCGAAAGCGACGGACACGTTCCTATTCAAAACGGTTTATTATGTTCCTGTCCTAACTCCATCAAGTCCGTACCCACACTATCAAAAGATAGCATCGCAGTGTTCATGGCATCCGGAGCTGCGACACTACTTTAGAGTGTTCGATACGTAGCCTCAGTACCTCTTAATGACATTATAAACAACAGGCGGCAGATTGCTAAATGGGCCATGAGCTCCCCATTCGACATAACTTATAAGCCACGGCGAGCTATTAAATCCGGTTTGGCCGACTTCATGGCGAATGGTGACGAACTCCCTAAAATCGCGCATACTCAATGGATCATGCACTTTGGGCTCCAAAATGTTGGCGGCACGGGTGGCGTCGTCTGCGTCCCCAACTAGGACGATCCATCGTCCTTGAGATAATGTATCGCCTCCAACAACGACGAATCGAGGCCCTTAACGGCCTCCGGATGGCGATCTCCATGGGCATTCAACGCCTAGAAGGTGCGGCGGTTCAAACCTCGCAATATCTTAAATAAGCGGAGACTTTGGCGGATATATTGGCGCGCCGGTGCAAAGCGATCCGTCCCCCAATATCTTTTGGAATGGCTGTTCAAGCCATCCAACTATGGGAAGAGGTGGCATAACAATCCGGACCCAACCGCTAGCTTGATAGAACACTCGACACAACGGAGGCTCCGCCGAGATAACACCCTCGCTCCGAAATAATGGCGGTTATCATCCCGTGGGCGGAACCATTCTAGCCTACCTAACTAGTCAGGAACTCCCGAAGACCAAAATGAGGCTCATGCCATATGCGCTTAAAGCCTATAAAGTCCATGAGAGAGCTTTAGAAAAAGCACTACAGTCCTTCAAAGGTGTATCTCCGAAGGAAGGAAACCTCGGCTGAAATTCATGCGGACTGGGTGGGCACCACGCAGCCGGGCCCTTGGCAAGGCCTTCCATCAGATTTTATTGGGCGGCCCGGGAAGATCTGTGAGACTTAGTCCAACGATCCGTCGGTTGCCACTTTTTAACAAAGCCATGCCACCAGCCCTAAAACATACCCATCACTTGGTCTTCACGTGCAGGGCTTGACATGGTTGGACCCCTCAAGGAGGAACCCACAAGCAAAAATACCTATTGTCATGGTGGACAAATTCACCAAATGGATAGAGGCCAAACTAGTTAAAGGGCTGAATCCGGACCGTGATAGACTTCATATCAGGGTAGTGCACCATTACGGTGTCCCCACGGTATCATCAACAATGGCCGACTTCACGGGAGAGGTCAAATCATGGTGCAAAAACATGGGCATCAAGCTCGATTCGCCTCGTCTATCACCCTCAAACCAGCGAATCGAGCGGGAAGCGGTCTAATCATGGCGGCATTAAACCCGGACTAGTGCGGTCCCTCAAGGAATCTAACCGCCTTTGGGTCGGAGGCTCGACTTACTCGGGGCTGCGGACCACGCCGAATCGTACTACGGATTCACACCATTCTTCATGGTATCGATCACAGAGGCGATCTTGCCCTGCGACATAATAATGACTCACCTGGTGCGCATGTATGAAGAAAGAGCCGAGCTCGATCGGCGGGACAGTTGGGCGCATTGGAGGAGGAGCCGGCGTGGCAAAGCTTCGTTCCGCATTCTATCAACAAGGCTCGAAGATATCAAAGCGGAAATGCGGGCCAAAGCTATCGTTGGCGAACTAGTTCTCGCCTGCGGACAAGAAAAGGACAAACTCAAGCCCAAATGGGAAGGTCCCTTCATCATCGACCAGGTCGCCGGCAAGCATACCGTCTCGGCGCATCGGATAACCGACGAGCGAACCCATGGAGCGACCGTCTCTGAAGATTCTCGCCTAAGTGCCGGACTCCAAGTTCGTCTCCTTCCTCCGCCCATTCTTTATTTTGCTTTCCGCTTTATTTCCTCATTCCCCTTCTTCTTTTGTAGCCTCTAGAGGCTCGTTTGCGCTTTCACACCTTGGCATCGTCGCTCGTTATACCTGGGGCTTCTCTATGAGAAGCTTTTTATCTGAGCTTCATGCCCACACATGTGTTAAACTTCCGCATGTACCTTTTATTCACCATTATATGCATCGATATGACTTAAGTTTTGGCCAAGCTGGGTTGCTGGCTCCTGTTACCCTCGTTCCCGATTGTTGGCTAGGTGGTAAAGGGAGCACCTCTGCGATTCTCTTGCCGGTCAGCGGATGTGTACCTCGGTAGGTGAAGCAGGCTAGCATTCTTAAGGAATATTCGGTCAACTGAAAGATGATTTTAAGTATTTACCCATCTGCCCCGGATGATTTTCCTTTCATAGCAGCTTGACATGCACTTTAGGGCATGCATCCCGCGAAAGGAATCCTTACGAACTATTCTCCTGGAAGATGTTTCTTACTACCCATGTAATATAACATAACTAGTTGGGCACTTATGCGATACAGCAGCAATGACCCCTCCTTGTCTCCATGCATACCACGGTTCTTATATAACCACGAAGGTATTCGGACACACTCCGGACTATTGGGTCGGAGGTCGAGCGAAAAGATCCGCTCGACAAGCGATATACAATCCGGCTAGAAGACATTTTTCATGTCATATTTTTACATAGTCAATTCGACTCATTGTATTCCTCCTCAATGCCATCTAATAGGCTATATAATTTACAATCTTGCTGGGAATACTTGGGGCCAATTCTACTTGGCATTACACTAACTCTGAGGATCTCCATCCCATCCGCCCCAAGTCCGACCTCGGCCATGTGGTTTGGGTCAACACCGTGTACGCGTCTTCACCATGGCGAGCCTCCCGGCGCCTTGACGTCGGCCGATATCTTCCATAGCCGGAAGCGCCGCCGTGCTCCTTGAAGCCGCTCCGCCAGCTCCCCAATGCCTTGGGTAGGGAGATAGATGGCCACAAGGCTTGGCCGATGCCTTTCATCACTGCGGACTCGTTCGTGCGGTGGCGCATCGGGAAGAAGATCACCCAAGAACTGGGCACCTCCTCCTCGGGACTACCGAGCAAACCTACAAACATGTTTATGTTAGTGGCCTTCCTCGCGAACACTTTTCAAAGTTCGCTCAAGCACTTCTGAATATGCCCGACAGGCGGCGATTCTCCTTTCTGGTCGGACAATGAGCACGACGTCCTTAGTTCCTCACCCAGCTTGGTGTTGGCGTCTTGGAGGTTATTCTTCTCCTGCCGCACCCTGTAAGCACGCTCTCACCGGCCTTTAACTGGCGTAGAGCTGTTGCTTGTCCGGATCTAGTTCGGCGCCATCGCAATGTTTTGTCAGATTACACCCCACACTTCATAAATTATTTATCTTAGGCGTATATTACGGAGGGGTTCTGTGGCTCCCCGTGGCGGCTAGTCGGCCTCAAGTTGGGCCCTAACTCTTCCAGGCTCACAGGACATCGGGTATTCTTTTACGTAAGATCCTGCATAACAAATGATCCTTAAATCAGTTATTCTAACTATTTTAAGTCTCGGAGCTCTTGGCATATATAAGCTCAAATTTCCTTACCCTTATGTCCTTCACATCTTGCTCCGTGGCTCTGGCTAGACCATCTTGGCGGCAGGAGATCGCATCTCCAATTAAAGGCATTCAAGCCCTCTTGGGAGAAACATTGTCACGAAGAACTGTCCGTGGCGCTGTGATTCAAGGCGCTCTCCACCTCGGAGTTGGTGGCGGACAACCTGTCGGCATCCTCTGTCGGAGGAGCATCCGGCCCGTCTCATCTCGCCTCGGCCTCGGACCCGGCTTTGAAGCTTGTCCGGTGAAGGTTCGTCCAGCCTCTCCGGACTCGATCCGTGGCGCTCTTTTTCTGAAAAGAGCATCGGCGTTAATCGCCTTCGAGAATCAATCCTAGGGGTATGGTGACATGCCATACCGTTCTTGGGAGTTCGATCCGGACTGCACTTCTTTTTGCCTTGAGGCGCTACCCTTTGTTGGCCAGCCGCGCTCGGCTTCCTGCCTCGAAGGTACCCCCAAAGCACCATTGGTATCACGGTGATCAAAAATAAGCATGGATGGGTCGTTATCGGGGTTTTGGGATCTCGGTCTCATTTACTGTGAATTGGAAGTATTCGGGTAATCGGCCGTAATGGCAACCAGCATTGTCGATGCTAAGTTGGTGGAATACCCGTCGATCAACTCCACCTTTATATCCGGATCCTCTTGGAGGTCGGATCGAGGACCGTTCGGATCGTCGGGTTGTGGGGGCGGGCTGTGTATCTTCTCCCGTCCGGCGCAGTTCTGCGAAACCACGAAATGAGATATTTAACCATGGGAACATGGATCGTCAGTCACAAGATGTTTGCTTACCCAGCGAGGTTATTGAAGAAAACTCCTTCAATGGATTGACATGGAAAATCCTCCTCCTCCCCTTTGTACATGGCGAGACAAGATCTTCACCAGTTCGGTGACCAATCAGGCCCTTCGGCCATGGCGGGCATCGTCCTCCCGTTGAAGTCCCATGGGTGGCCCCTATTGGGCGGCTGCACTCTCCTCATAATGCGATTGCCATGACTCTTCATGGTCAATCCGGCGTGAAACCAGTAACCTTATTCGGCTCATCAAATAACGGACATCGGTCATCTTCTCTCCGGGGGCTCGGCGCCAACAAGCGCTTCTTGGAGGAGCATTGTTGAACTTGGAAGGCCGATCCGAACAGGATCCGGCAGCGGGGCGTCCTCCATGTAAAACCATTGAAGTCCGGTCTTTGGGCGCCTTCTTTGAGGTTACGGATAGGTATCCGGTCCCGGCGATCGCCATAGCTCGGCTCCGCCCTTGATATATTGACCCCTCATGAGAGCGGTACTAGGCAGAATATTCTCTTCCACAGCCGAAATGAGCCTCGGCCGGAACAGTTCGCAAAGGCCATGAAGCCCGCGATGTGCAAGATGGAGGCAGGAGTAAGATGGTGCAATTGGAGCCGTAGAACTCCAAGAGCCCCGGGACGGATGGATTTGAAATCCGAGTCCTCTTACTAGATAAGAGATGAAGCACACTGCTCTCCTTTAGAGGGATCGGGGCGCTCTCCGCTTTCTTTCCGCCCTTGTAGGTGGCAAGTCCGGCTCAAACCCGGAACCATGAAGGCGGGGAGAAATCCATTGGCTTGGAGTATAACTAGCTCGCTATGCGGGGTGACATCTCTCCCAATTTCTGGTGGAAATTTGGGGGGGAAGGAGGCGCGTCGATCCATGATGGAATGGGCTTTGGTCGGGCGCTCCGATGGCTTCATGAAGGGAGATGGTGTGACTCGGATCTAGATCCTTGCTCCTTTTATAAGCGGCTCATTTGCGTGGCTAGGGGTAATTGTAAAAATACCCGGCTTGCATTCATTCAAATCGTGGAAGATGGCCATTATTGGGCATAGAGGCGAGGCCAGCATTTATCGAAGCGGACACTATTGACAAGTATATGGAATTTGGAGAAGAACCCGTCGCAATGCCGAAGACAATCAGCGCCGGACTCATCGTCATTGAAGCCTGGTTGGGCTCTTGAGGAGTCGGACTAGGGGTGTCCGGATAACGGACTATCGTCATGGCGGACTCTAAGACTATGAAGATACAAGATGGAAGACTTCGTCCCGTGTCGGATGGGACTTTCCTTGGCGTGGAAGGAAAGCTTGGCGTCGGATATGTAGATCTCCTACCATTTGGCCGACTCGTAACCCTAACCTATCCGTTGTCTATATAAACGGAGGGTTTTAGTCCGTGGGGCGAACAACAATCATACCATAGGCTAGCTTCTGGGGTTTAGCCTCCTTGATCTCGTGGTAGATCTACTCTTGTACTACCCATATCATCAATATTAATCAAGCGGGGTAGGTATTACCTCCATCGAGAGGGCGAACCGGTAAAAACATCGTGCCCCTTGTCTCCCGTTACCATCCGCCTAGGCCGCAGTTCGGGACCCCCTACCGAGATCCACGGTTTGACCGACATTCACCATAAATATCGACCGAAGACTTCATTGAGGTAGTAATGGTTTTCTTCACTACCTGTGTGTAGCGTCATGTTTGAAGAATAAGAAAGCGCTTAACCCATTTGTGGTTGCGATCAACCTTCGGTGAAGGCCGAGGGAAGCTCACGATCGGACGTCACCCTTGGAGCCGTGCCAGTTTTGCTTTGAAGCATTGGCGGCGAGTCATGAGTGGCGAGTCATCATTGGTGGAGTAGGATGCATTTGGAAATTGACCATCCAATGGCGAATGCCTTCATCAAAAAAAATGGCCTTGCGCTTTTCATCGG
>JAHIAM010003192.1:0-41014 GCA_021605205.1 Aegilops longissima
TGAACAAGATCTTCATCGAGCTCCTCCTTGAGCTGGGTGCATCACCCGCGTTCATCGGCACCCGCAAATGGTTTTGGAAGTATCTGTGAGTCACGGGACTCAACAATCTCACACCCGAGATCAAGACTATTTAAGCAAAGGTAGGACAGGGTAGGAGGTGGAGCTGCAGCAAGCGACTAGCATATATGGTGGCTACATTCGCAAAAGAGGCGAGAAGAGAAGGCAAAAGCAGGTCGAACAACTATGATCAAGTGATCACGAAACTACTTCGTCAAACATAACTCCAACACCGTGTTCACTTCCGGACTCCATGAGAAGAGACCATCACAGTTACACCTGTGAGTTGGTGGATTTTAATTGAGATCAACCGGGTTTTCTACAACGGACATTAACAAATTCCCATCTGCCACATAACATGAGCACGGCTTTGAAAGTTCAAAACCCTGCGGGTGTCCCAACAACCCATGATAAGCTCTCGCGATCAGCGAAGAATAGACCTTCTCCCGGGAAGCCCGATCAGTCTCGGAATCCGGCTACAAGACATTCACAGCAATAAAACAAGACCAGCAAAGCCGCCCGGATGTGCCGACAAATCTGATAGGAGCTGCACATATCTCGGTCTCGAGGCACCTCGGATGAGCAGTCCATACAACTAAAACCAAACCTCAAGTTGCCTTGAGGGCTACCTGAGGGCTCTAGTTCGGACCAGCACTCGAAGGAAGCACTGGTCGGGACTAAAATAAAGATGACCCTCGACTCCGAAACCCAAGGGAAAAAAGGGCATAGGTGAGGCAAATGGTAAAACCAATGTTGGGCCTTCTTTGGAAAAGTCTTATTCAAAGCTGTCAAGGGGTCCCATAAATCACCCGACCGCGTTAGGGGCCATAAAAATCCGGAACATAATACCGATATAGCGGAAACTAGAGCGGCAAGAGTGGAACAAAACACCGAGGCATAAGGCCGAGCCTTCCACCCTTTACCAAGTATATAGATGCATTAATTAAATAAGATATATTGTGATATCCCAACAAATAAACATGTTCCAACAAGGAACAACATCTCCATGTTCAACAAGGAACAAACTTCATCTTCACTGCAACTAACAAGCGCTATAAGAGGGCTGAGCAAAGCGGTAACATAGCCAAACAACGGTTTGCTAGGAAAGGATGGTTAGGGGCTGACATGGCAATGTGGGTGGCATGATATAGCAAGTGGTAGGCATCGTAGCATAGGCATAGCAAAGCGAGCAACTAGCAAGCAAAGATAGAAGTGATTTCGAGGTATGGTCATCTTGCACGAAATCCATAAGGAAGAAACGAGTCCATGAAGAAGACAAGCGGACGAGTCGAATGAATCCTCACAACTCGAGCGGAACCGAAGCTAACGAGAAAAGCAAACCGGAAACAAACAAACAACATGATAAATGCACAAGCATGAACATGGCATGATGCACAAACAAATATGATGCATGTCCGGTTTAAATATGCATGGCATGGCAATATGCACAAACAACACTACAAGTTAAGTGGAGCTCAATATGCAGCAGAGTTGCATATTAATGAACCCTACAACAACTATTTAGTTCTCTCTCGGTTAGGTACACAACAATATTAAATGTTGTTAAACAAGGCAAGAGGTGAAGCAAAATTAAACTACCTATCTAGGCAAGATTAAATGAGGCCGGAAACAACAAACAACAACTCCGGAAAATCCCCATATGCAAATTATGGATTTGGAACAGATCTGACCTAAAGCATATTTTAGAGTTGTTAAACATGCAAAGAAATGCTACCATGTTAATCCAGGCATTTTTCTACCCCATTTACATATATAATTTATTTAAAATGGAGCTACGGTTATTTAGTTATGAAATAAATCATTTTAGCATGGCATTTAAGCAAATTAATGCAAACAACAATTTTAAACATTTTAATTGTTGTTATCATGATCTGGATGACATGTGCAAGTTTTAAAATTTATGAAAATGTTGACAAGAGCATTATGAAGCATTGTGTCACCGTGGTGGAAGAAAGGGGTGCCACAGCGAATTCGAAAATGGTGCCACGGCAACATATCGGTTCGGTACTCATGAAGATACGGTGCAAAAAAACATGGCGAGGCGTGACCGCGTGATAGAAGGTGGGGTGATCCCTTCCGGGTTCCCAGGGCAGTGGCATGGCAAAGAGGGGCATCGGGGATGATTCGGACCGGTCATCTCGGGTTATACCTCCGGGCGTTCAAGCGGGACGGGTTGAGTTTCGAGGAAGTAGAAGGAAGTAGAGCGTTCTCGCGATGATGGTTGGGGAAGTAGTGGTCTGGCGGCGGGTAGAAATAGGCGTTCTCGTTCGATGGTTGTGGTACATCCGTCATCGAAGTAGTGGTACACGAAGGTGTCGAACAGCGGTTCCGTTACCAAGGTCTTGGCGGCGGTAGTTGTACCGTTTCCGCGGGTTTTGGCGTGATTTCGTACATGGTTGGAGTGGTACTTGCAGCTACGGACTTGGCGAATCAGGGCCGGGGTTCACCGTTGAACAGCGAAATCCACAAGCGGGTCTTGGTGGCGGTAGATGTACAAGGCAAGCGTAAGGTACTATGCTTGATCGTCGTGGTATTACGAATCCGTGGGCTTGATGCATTGGTACTTGTCGGTCCGGTCTTCCGGTGTAGATTATCGTTGTGGTACTTGTCGCCTCATCAGTGTAGTTGTACCCAGCGTGGTCGAACTTGACAAAAAATCCACCGTCTCGGGTTTGGATCTTCCGGAGGCAGGCTTGCGGTACATGGGAAGCTACACGGGTCCCAAAACAAGGAAACCAGAAACCTTGGCTTGGGCGGCGGGGGAGGCTGGACCTCCCAGTGCTGAGGGGAGACCGAGGCGGCGGACCGGCAGGCGGACAAGGCGGGCCAGCCATGGCGTCGGGCAGGGCCTCGAGGCGGGCGCCCGGAGTTGAAGGTGCTCGGCGACTCGGGCAGGGCCCTTGAGTCGGGCGGGGCGGGTCGGAAGGAAGGTCCAGGAGGAGGCGGACCCGGGCGCAGCTCCCCGAAGGCAAAGCGGAAGGGGAGGAAGGGCAGGCGCTCTGGTTGGAGAAGGAAGGGCGGCAGGGAGGCCACCGGGGGGTCCGGACGGGGGGCCGCTAGGTGGAGGGGCCGAGCCTTAGAGGCCATTGGGCTGGTGGAAGAATGGCCGGGGAGGCCCTGGGCCCTCCTCTCTCCCCATAACTCTTAAAACAGAAAAAAGAAAGGAAAGGGAAAAAGAAAAAAGATTAGGGGAGAGTTTGGACACACGGATAATTTTCCGGGCTCACAAAAATATGAGAATTTAACAAAATTTCCCAAGGATCTTTGGTGGAACTCGGAAAATGATGAAATAAAATTAGCAAGGTGAGGAGACCAAACTTGAAGTGGAAAGGGCATTGGAATTTTGCAAGTGTGTTATGGTGATTCCAAAACAATGGAATATTTTATATAGCTCCATAATATTGGGAGAATATGTTATAAGAGAAGTCACCTGTGAATCCCTCGATTTAAATGGATCGAAAAATCCATACAATTTATTTAGAAGAGTTTTAAAATTAAATGGCATGATGGCATGATGCAATGCAAGAGATGACAAGATGAATGCACAAACAAAACAAACCACCGCGACAAAACTGGAAACCACGGAAGGCAACTGAAGCTCCGGTCTTGGGCGTCACATTATCATACCACTTTTGCTACTAAACACTTTGCTGCAGATACTAAGTTATCCAAGTGTGGTTGAATTGACAACTCAACTGCTAATACTCAAGAATATTCTTTGGCTCCCCTTGTGGAATCAATAAATTTGGGTTAAATACTCTACCCTCGGCTATTGCGATCCCCTATACTTTGGGTTATCAAGACTAATTTCTAAGCGCCGTTGCCGGGAGCATAGCTCTATTCTCTGAGTCTTGGGATTTATACCTTTGATCACTATGAAGAACTTGAAAGGCGCTAAGACCAAGATTTTGCCCTCAACTACGAGGGGAGGTAAAAGGCCTCCTTCGTTATTAGTAAGCTAGCGACACCTAAACCCTCTGCTATGAATTACGATATTCATGTTATTGATGATGCCATTCTGCTATGCATGATGAAACTACTTACGTGCTGATACTACTTTGGCATTAGGTGAATTTCTAGATGAACAACTTGCTAGAGTTAGGGAATGAAAATATTGAAGAACCTATTATTGATGATAGTGATGATGAAGGTTCCCCAATGATTATGTATTACCTATTGTTCCTAAGGGTTATGTTATGAATGAAGCAGCTGCTATGGAAATTCTTGCTTGCAATGATAGAAATGATCTTAAGAAATTATTAGCTAAATGGAAGCAGGGTCTCTTAATGCTAGAATGAAACCCGATCCCTTTTTTCCTTCACCTATCGTATTCTTGGGATTATGAATTCTTGTTGACCACGATATTATTACTTTAGTTGAATCTGATCCTTTTTGGCCTTGAATCTGAAACTGTTGTAGCACATCTTACCAAGTTGACTAATATAGCCACCCTATTTACTAATAAGAAGTCTCTATTTATATCCTTGAATATTTCCATTCTCATTAAAGGATGATGCTAAGACTTGGTATAATTCTCTTGCTCTGGTTGTGTGCGTAGTCCCAGGATATGATTTATTACTTCTCTGCTAAATATTTCCCTGCTCATAAAAACAAGCTGCCTTGCAAGAAATATATAATTTTGTGCAAATCAAAAAGAAGTCTCCCACAAGCTTGGGGAGGCTTCTCGATTATAATACTTTGCCGATCATCCTCTTAAGAAAAATGAGATACTTGATATCTTTTATAATGGACTAACCGATGCTTCCAAGGACTACTTGGATAGTTGTGCTGGTTTGTGTTTTAGGGAAAGAAAGATCGTGAACTGAAATACTATTGAATAATATGTTGACTAATTAAATAATTGGACTCTTCGAGCCAGTTCTGAAGTAATTCCTGAACCAATTGAGCCAACTCTGAGCCTATTCCTAAACCCACTCCAAAGAAGGGTTTTTATTTCTCAGTCGAAGATATGCAAGAGGCAAATAAATCAATGGAAGAAAAATGTATTAAAGCTGAAGATGTTAAGAATTTACCACCTATTGAAGAAATACATGGTCTTAATTTACCGCCTGAAGAACGACATTGTCTTGATAACCCGACACAGGTAGTAAAGGTAAATTCTCTCTAAGATATGATAAAGTTGAAATACCCTCTACTAAATTTCATAGCCTATGTTTAGATGAATTTGATGACTTTATGGCTAACAAGAAAGTTTTAATGCTTATGTTGGTAGAGAATTAAAGAATAATGCTTTGAGATAGGGCCGCGTGGTGATAATCGGCTAGAGTTAAAGATGAACTTCAGCGTTAGAAAATATGCTTCTATGGTTGCTACTCAAGCTGAGCAAGTACTCAAAGCTCAAAATGATTTTCTTGATGAATTAAATAATAAGAATGACTTTGTTGTTAGAGTGGCTACTAGAACTGGTAGAATGACTCAGGAACCTTTGTATCAGAAAACCCTAAGAGAATCGAGCAAGATATATTGTTTGAATTTAATGATGATTATACAAAAATTTATGCGGATTGAATTTTGCTTCTCAAAATCTTTTAGATTGACCCGGGGAGGCACTTTTATGGATATCACCTTAGGAAAACCTACTAAACTCCTAGATAATATTATGGTTAATTATTCTCAATCGCACAATGAAAGATCTACTAGTAAAAGGTGCATGCAATTGAAGAGATTAATGTTTTGAGTGGAAAGGTGGATGAACTTATGAAATTGTTTGCAAATAAAGTGTTTCTTCTTATCCCAATGATATGCCTTTGTCTACCTTGATTGATAATAATTGAATCTATGGATGTGAATTTTGTTGGTAGGAACAATTTTGGTAACAACGCTTATAGAGGAAATTTTAATCCTAGGCCGTATCCTAGTAATACCTCTAATAATTATGGTAATTCCTACAACAACTCCTATGGAAATTTTAATAAGATGCCCTCTGATTTTGAGACTAGTGTTAAAGAATTTATGATTTCTCAAAATAATTTCTATGCTTTGCAAAAAAATTGCCTAAGATTGGCAGGTTGGCTAGGAGCGTGGATAGAATTTCTCTTGATGTTGATTCTTTGAAACTTAGATCTATTGCACCTAAGCATGATATAAATGAGTCTCTCAAGGCTATGAGAATTTACATTGATGAGTGCAAAGAAATAACCGCTAGGATGCGTGCTAAAAAAGATTGCCAAATGGTTTCTTCTAGTTTTATGATAATAAGGATGAAGATCTAAAATTAATTGATGTTATCCTATTAAATCTTTGTTTTGCAATATGAATCGTGATAATGATGGGACTGGAGATGAGTCAACTTTAGTTAAAAGGCGTCCCAATGATTCGGAGTTTTTAGATCTTGATGCAAAATTTGGTAAAAGTGGGATTGAAGAGGTCAAAACTTTAGATAGAAATGAACCCACTATCTTGGATTTCAAGGAATTTAATTATGATAATTGTTCTTTAATATATTTTATTTCCTTGTTACAATCCGTGCTAAACTCTCCATGCTTATAGTCAAAATAAGGCTTTTACTAAACATATCGTTGATGCTTTAATGCAATCTTATGAAGAAAAAGCTTGAATTGGAAGTTTCTATCCCTAGAAAACTCTATGATGAGTGTGAAACTACTATTAAAATTAAAATTAAAGATCATGAATGCTATGCTTTGTGTGATTTGGGTGCTAGTGTTTCCACTATTCCAAAAACTTTGTGTGATTTGTTGGGTTTTATGAATTTGATAATTGTTCTTTAAACTTGCACCTTGGGTTCCACCATTAAGAAACCTATGGGAAGAATTAATGATGTTATTATTTTGCAAATAGGAATTATGTGCCCGTAGATTTCATTTTCCTTGATATAGATTGCAATCCTTCATGTCCTATTATTCTTGGTAGACCTTTCCTTAGAGCGATTGGTGCAATTATTGATATGAAGGAAGAAATATTAGATTCAATTTCCGTTAAGGAAGGCATGGAACACTTTCCTAGCAATAAAATTAAATTACCTTATGAATCTCTTATGAGAGCCACTTATGGATTGCATCCCAAAGATGGCAATACCTAGATCTATCCTTGCATTTATGCCTAGCTAGGCGTTAAGCGATAGCGCTTGTTGGGAGGCAACCCAATTTTATTTTAGTTTCTTGCTTTTGATTATTTTACGAATAAATAATACATATTGATTCTGGTTAGATGTGTTTTGTGTTTTATTTAGTGTTTGTGCCAAGTAGAACCTTTGGGATGACTTGGGTGAAGTCTTTGATCTTGCTGTAAAAACAGAAACTTTAACGCTCACTAGATTAGCTACAACTTTTACTGGAGAATGATATTTAGTTGATTCTTTTTAAAGATGATTATTAGATAAATTTCCCGTACATCAATTTATTTTAGAATTTTTGGAGTTCCATAAGTTTGCTTTTGATACAGATTACTACAGACTGTTCTTTTTGGAAGATTCTATTTTTGTGTGTTGTTTGCTTATTTTGATGAATCTTGGCTAGTATCGGAGGTTATGAACCATATAGAAGTTGGAATACAGTAGGTTTAACACCAATATAAATAAAGAATGAGTTCATTATAGTACCTTGAAGTCGTTTTGTTTTTCTTTAAACTAGACTCAAGATTTTTCTTCTAAGTTTTGTGTTGTGAAGTTTTCAAGTTTTGGTAAAGATTTGATGGATTATGGAACAAGGGGTGGAAAGAGCCTAAGCTTGGGGATGCTCAAGGCACCCCAAGGTAAAATCTAAGGACAACCCAAAAGCCTAAGCTTGGGGATGCCCGGGAAGGCATCCCTCTTTTTCTTAAATCCATCGGTAACTTTACTTGGAGCTATATTTTATTCACCACATGATATGTGTTTTGCTTGGAGCATCTTGTATGATTTGAGTCTTTGATTTTTAGTTCCCAACAATCATCCTTGCTGTACACACATTTGAGAAGACACACATTATTGAATTTATTAGAATACTCTATGTGCTTCACTTATATCATTTAGCTAAACAATTTTGCTCTAGTGCTTCCTTATACTCCCTCCGTCCGGAAATACTTGTCGGAGAAATGGATGTATCTAGACGTATTTTAGTTATAGATACATCCATTTTCATCCATTCTCGACAAGTAATTCCGGACGGAAAATCTTTAAATGCGGTGGTGGTTTTATTTTATAAAATTATTGATCTCTCATGCTTCACTTATATTATTTTGAGAGTCCTTTAGAACAACATGGTAATTTGCTTTGGTTATAAAATTAGTCCTAATATGATAGGCATCCAAGATAAAAACTTTAAAGTGCATCGAATACTAAGAAAGTTTGATACTTGATAGTTGTTTGAGATATAAAGGTGGTAATATTAAAGTTGTGCTAGTTGAGTATTTGTGAATTTGAGAAATACTTGTGTTGAAGTTTTCAAGTCCGTAGCATGCACGTATGGTAAGCGGTGTGGACAAATTTGAAACATGAGGTGTTCTTTGATTGTCATCCTTATGAGTGGCGGTCGGGGACGGCGATGGTCTTTTCCTACCAATCTATCCCCTAGGAGCATCGGCGTAGTGCTTGGTTTTGATGACTTGTAGATTTTTGCAATAAGTATGTGAGTTCTTTTTGACTAATGTTGAGTCCATGGATTATCGCCTCTCAACCTTCCATCATTGCTAGCCTCTTGATGCAATGCATTTCCCTTTCTCACCTTGAGGTTGGTGCAAACTTGGGTTGCATCCAAACCCGTGATCGTTACACTCTATCACATGAACCTCCTTATTTCCTTCCCCTCCAAAACCATCCACCAAATTACCTCCTTTACCATTCCATTTCCCATAGCCATTTCCGAGATATTTTCATGGGGCCAACTTTTCCAACCATTCCTTTATTATTGCCCCACCCGGGCTTCATATTGTCATATTTGTTTGCATTGAATCATGGTTTAAAAAGGTTGAACATCTTAATTTGTAAAAAAGGAAACCAAATGGGGCAAAAAAATTTCAATGCACTTCCTTATTCCAATTGGCCCTTCGGTACACCAGACTTTTAATAGAGTCTCTTGTTTGTATTTCCAAATAAATGGAATTTTTTATAAATTGGTTTTTTCCCAAACCTTCCTTGGGTCTTCAGAGGCAAACAAGTTGGATGCACCCCATAGTTTATTTTTGTTGAGCTTTCATACATTTATAGCTCTAGTGCATCCGTTGCATGGCAATCCCTACTCCTTGCATTGACACCAATTGGGGGCATCTCCCTAGCCCGTTGATTAGCGGTCAATTGAGACTTTCTTTTTTGTCTTCTCCACACAACCCCCATCATCATATTCTATTCCACCCGTAGTGCTATATCCATGGCTCACGCTCATGTATTCGTGAAAGTTGAAAAAGTTTGAGATTACTAAAGTATGAAACAATTGCTTGGCTTGCCGGGGTTGTGCAAGATGAGAGCATCTTGTGTGAAAAATGAAGCATGGCCAAACTATATGAGTTTGTAGGGATGAGCTTTCTTTGGCTATGTTATTTTGAGAAGACATAATTGCTTGGTTAGTATGCTTGAAGTAGTATTATTTTATGTCAACATTAAACTTTTATCTTGAATCTTTCGGATCTGAACATTCATGCCACAATAAAGAAAATTACATTGAAGAATATGCTAAGTAGCATTATACATCAAAAATTCTGTTTTATCATTTACCTAGTCGAGGAAGACAGGAATTAAGCTTGGGGATGCTTGATCGTCTCAAAAGTATCTATAATTTTTATTGCTCCATGCTATTATATATTCTGTTTTGGATGTTTAATGGGCTTATTTATACACTTATATATTGTTTTGGGACTTACCTATTAACCCAAGGCCCGTGCAAATTGCTTTTTTGCCTATTTGGTTTTGAGAAAAGGAATATCAAGCAGTCAAAGCGGAATGAAACCTTGGGGGCGTGATTTTTGGAACAAACATGATCGAGAGGAGTTGGGTGGGCGTCAAGAAAAACAGGAGGCCACAAGGCAAGGGGCCGCCCTCCACCCGTGGGCCCTCATGGCTCCACCGACCTACTTCTTTCTCCTATATATACCTCGTGCCCGAAACCATCAAGGAGCACCACGAAACCCTATTTCCACCGGCGCAACCTTTGCCGTGAGATCCCATCTTGGGGCCTTTTAAGCGTCTGCGGGAGGAACCGATCAGGGGCTTCTACATCAACACCATAGCCTCTCCGATGATGTGTGAGTAGTTTACCACAGACCCGGGTCCATAGTTATTAGCTAGGGCTTCTTCTCTCTTTTGGATCTCAATACAAAGTTCTCCTCGATCTTCTTGGAGATCTATTTGATGTAACTCTTTTTGCGGTGTGTTTGTGAGATCCGATGAATTGTGGGTTTATGATCAAGATTATATTGAACAATATTTGAATCTTCTCTGAATTCTTTTATGTATGATTGGTTATCTTTGCAAGTCTCTTGAATTATCAGTTTGGTTTGGCCTACTAGATTGATCTTTCTTGCAATGGGAGAAGTGCTTAGCTTTGGGTTCAATCATGCGGTGCTCGATCCCGTGTGATGGGAAGCGACACATATTGTATTGTTGCCATCGAGGATAAAAAGATGGGGTTTATATCATATTGCTTGAGTTTATTCCTCTACATCATGTCATCTTACCTAATGTGTTTTCTGTTCTTATGAACTTAATACTCTAGATGCATCTTGGATAGCGATCAATGTGTGGAGTAATAGTAGTAGATGCGGAGGGTGGTCTACTTTTTGCGGACGTGATGCCTATATACAATCGTTCCTAGATATTCTCATAATTATGCACTTTTCTATTAATTGCTGTGATAATTTGTTTACCAATACTTATGCTATCTTGAGAGAAGCCACTAGTGAAACTTATGGCCCCGGGTTATTTTCCATCATATTAATCTCCTTCAAGCTATTTTTGTCGCCGTTTATTTTGCAATCTTTACTTTTAATCTTTATTATAAAAATACCAAAAATATTATCTTATCATCTCTATCGGATCTCACTTTTGCAAGTGGGGTGAAGGGATTGACAACCCCTTTATTGGTTGGTTGCAAGGTTTTATTTATTTGTGTAGGTATGAGGGACTTTTGGGTGGCCTCCTCTTGGATTGATACCTTGGTTCTCAAAAACCGGGGAAATACTTCCCTACTTTGCCATCACCCTTTCCTCTTCACGGGAAAAAAACCAATGCATGCTCAAGAGGTAGCAACCTTGACTCGGGAGATCACCCGTCACCACCGTCGGCTCGGGTGCTCCCAATGCTTTGCCGCCCTTTGGGTGTCAAAATGGCGGATCTCGGGTGGGGGTCCCGAATGCGTCTAAGGTCGATGGTTATAGGAGGCAGGGGACGATGTTTACCCAGGTTGGGTCCTCTCTATAGGTAATACCCTACTTCCCTTGATTGATCTTGATTAATATGAGTATTACAAGATTTGATCTACATAAATAAGTGCTAAACCTAGAAGCCTAACCTATATGACTATGGTAATGAGTATATCATTTCCATACTAAACCCTCCGGTTTATATAGACATCGGGGATCTAGGGTTACATAAAATCGTTACATAGGAAGGAATCTTCATAGTTGATGTAAAACTTGCCTTCCACGCCAAAGTGTCGGTGTACTAAGTAAGGGTACCCTAGTACCCCGAACTTCTGCAGACAGTTACACATTACGGCGGGCGGCTTAGTGGCCGCCAAGTTCCTCAGCGGCTCCTTGGAGCCATTCAAAACAAAGCAGTCAAGACCCGGCAGAGGAGCTTGCCGGGAAAATCTCAGGGCACAAAAGGAAAACAAGGCCCGGCAAGAAGGAGCTTGCGGGAAGGCTGGGTCTGAACCCCAAGCGCGGCAAGGTTCCCCCGGCAAAGGCACTTGCCGGGGAGGGCTCTCTTCATCTCGCTCCAGCTCACCCGAGCGTGTCACCACAGGGCTCTCCCAAGGGCAGGTGTCGGGGGCTGCTGTGACCAAGGGAATGCGACAACGCTGACAAGCTACCTTCCGTGGCGGATGGGGCGCCTTGAAGGTCCTGTTACCTTTGTTGAGGCGGCCGGGGGCATTGATGACTCTTGTCCCTTGGGTCGGAGTTAGGTATAGATTCTGTACCTTTGGACAAGGGTACCAACCCAGGTTTTACCATTGTAACCTTGTCTACTTGCCATATGTGGTAACCCCTTGTGCCTATAAAAGGCCCGAGGGCAGCGTGGGGAGGTTGGGCTGGTTCGGTCCAGCTCAACAGTTCATCACATCGAGGCTAGGTTTTGTAGCCGCATTGCTCCCTAAAAGAACCGGATAATCCACAAAGCAGCGGTAGGAGTCTTATCTCCGGAGAGCTCGAAGCTGGGTAAAAACCCTAGTGTCCGGTCGTCTCGATCCGCTCTTTGCGCGATCTCCGCCTCCTCCGAACCACAAAGGGACCCGGTCCCGTAGGTGCTCGTGAAACGATCAGCACTCACCCCCGACATCTTTGGCGCGCCCGGTAGGGGCACGAGGTTGTGTGAATCCGATCCGGCCAGTGCACCGGCAACTCCATCGGCGTCTTAAATCGACATGGCGCCGAAGAAAAGCCTTGGCGGCTTGAGGCCGTCCGTCGAACCCACCACCCGGGGCCGTCGGGTGGTGGAAACGCTGGCGGAGGACGGCGTCATCGAGGAGCCCGATGCCGCCAGGCCCAAGGAACAACGGCGGCGGCGTCGGCGTCGAATCTGGACCGCGTCCTTCGCGGAGGGCAGGGGGGCGTCATAACCCAGCGGCCCAATCGCTCTTTGGATCAAGGCCAATGGAGGATCCGAGGCCCTCGATACCGCATGCACCTCGGTATGCGATGCGGTGGAATGCGGTCCCTAAGGCGGGTGCTCCTCCTAACTTGGTTAGGAGTCGAGCATATCCGTTCTTGCTCCTCGCCCCCAACCCGCCAGGAAGCCTTGGCGAAACCCGATTACTACTAGATTACCCTCCGGCGGCCGAATAAGGTCGGCGGTGGAAACCACAATTCAAAGTCTCATCCCGGCCGCCAGGCGCGTCCCCAACCGGCCCGCCCAACGGCGAAGGCGACAAAGCGCGGCCGATGGCGGCGCGCGAGGTGCACCACCGTACCTCCCTTCCGAAGGCCAAGATCGCCCACTCGCGGATCTACCTCGGCAGCGACTCCACAGCGTCGTCGGATCCAGCTTCGTCGCGACCAGCGCCAAGTTCTTGAGGGCGGCAAAAGAGGGCCTTTCGAACCCGTATCGGCGCCGAAGAAAGGCCGTCAATCCGACCAACCGCGGGCCTTGGTGATATCGCGCCCGGAAGAACCAGGCGACTTGCCGTCTGCGGTGGGTTGCCCTGCGTTCACTCGTGAGCTGCGGCAAGTCCGGTGGCCCGACAAGAAAAACTTCAAACCAGCGTTTGGGAGAAGTATGATGGGGACACACCCATCGAGTTCCTCGGCATTTACACCATTGCGGTGCGGCTGCGGGGGGGGCGACAAGATCCTCGCCAACTACTTCCCCTTGGTGCTCAAGCCAAGCGTCGAGATCTTGGCTCATGCACTTGCGGATGGCTCTATTTCTTCTTGGGCAGATTTGTGCCATCGGTTTGTTGGCGCCTTCACGAGCACCACAAGCCTCATGGCCGGGGATCTCCCTTTTGCCCGGAAGGAGGAGTCTCGCGCAAATTCATCCAGAGATTGATCGGGTGCACTACAACATCCCAGGTCCACCTTTGGCGGTTATCGGTGCATTCCATCGGAATGTCGAAATCGCAGGATGAGGAGAGATGGCGATGTGCAAAGTGAAAAGGCGTGACTATTCCATACGCCGACAAAGTGTGGCCTGAAGAAGGAAGAACTCCGGAGAGAGTGTGGGGCAAGAATCGGCGGTGAGGGATGGCCCGGCAAGGAATAGCCGTGGCGGAACAACAGGAGGAAGAAAAACCAAGTACTAGTTGTCGAGCGTCCGGCAAGGATGGTGCCAACCAAGTCAAGGCGGTGGCCGGCAAGGAGGTTACCGTTGATGCCGACCGCCAAGCTGTGGGACCGCCCGACAAAGGCAGCTCAACAAAAATCTTGTAAAATCCACCGCACCAAGGGCCACGATCTCGGAGCTGCAAAAAATTGAGCAGCTTGTTGAGCTCTGAAAGCTGAATCTGGCCCGAGACAAGGAGAAAGCCCAAGAAGGTGCAAGTCGGAGAAGAAAGACCGGTGGGGGAGGGCCTTTGCAAGGCCAAGCAGCGGCAAGGAGCAGACCTCCCCATGGCGCGACAAGGAAGAAGATGAAGATGAAGATGGCGAGGGCGATGAGGGCGCGAGGCTGATGAGCATGAGTTTCAAAAAAGCGGAGGTCCTTTGCGTCGATGGTGGTGCGTTCTGCATACCTCGCACCCAAACTCAAGCGATGGATCCGGAGGTCAATGCAGCGGAACCATCCATAGAGTCCCGCCAAACCCCGAAGTGGTCCCGCCCATCATCTTTGACATTGAGGATCACCTGATCGCATCACTGCGGTCGGTGCTTGCCGATGTTGGTCTCAACCAACCATCAACCTCAAGGTCACAAAGATGTTGGTTGGGGGCGGTGAACGATCTCCTCCACGGTGCTCCGAAACTTCAAATCCACGCAGCAAGCTCAAAAGCTGGTACTTTCCAAGGAATCAACCGGAAGGAGCAAGCCCGGGAAGATCCGTTGCGGTAACCTTGACGATGAGCTCCTTCAGGCGAGAGGTCACGTTAAAGGCTGATTTCCCATTGCCCTACAATGGCATACTTGGCCGTCCGGCACTTGCCAAGTTCATGGCCGCCTCTCACTATGCATACAACCTACTCAAGATGCCCGGCCCGATAAGTGTCATTTCTGTCCGGCGACAAGAAAAGCGCCTTTCTGCCCGACAAAGATTCCGGGGATGCGGCAGCAGCGGATAACAAACCCGCATTTGAAGCTCCGGGAGGAAAAGACCACTAGGTCGGCAAAACACTGTTGCCCCCGGCAAGCGCACCTCTTGGTGCTGCGCTACCGTCGAGGGCCCTTTTCGAGCTCCACCGGCAAGTGCAACAAAATGACAGCTCCACCAAAGACCAAGAAAGTGCCGCCAAGGAGGGCGGCGCCGGTGGTACCTTTACCATCGGTGCCCGCAATCCTAAATAGGAAGGCGAGCTCGTTGCTTTCCTGGGGCGAATGTCGATGTGTTTGCATGGCAACCATCCGATATCCCGGCGTTCCCGGGAAAGTAATTGAGCACCACCTAGCTTCTGTCCTCACGCGTGGCCCGTCAAGCAAAAAAGGAAAGCAGGCGTTGGGCGCCAGAGTTCGCGGAAGAAATCAAGAAATTGGGCGGCGGGGCTTGTGGAGAGTCCTCCACCCCCGTGGTTGGCCAATCCGGTAGTGGTCGCCAAGGCTAATGGGAAATGGAGACTTTGTATTGACTTCACGGATGTTAATAAAGCTTGTCCCAAGGACCCATTTCCCTTGCAGCGTATCGACCAGATTGTTGACTCCACGGTTGGATTTGCTTTCATTTCTTGATGCATATTCAGGATATCATCAGATCTTCATGGCAGAAGAGGATGAGGGAAAACCGCATTCATCACACCATGTGGCACGTCTTGCTTTATCCGGATGCCTTTCGGTTTGAAGAATGCTGGTTCAACCTTTGGAGTAGTCCATGATGCTTTTGGACCACGGATACATAGAAATGTAAAGCCTACATGGATGATATAGTGGTCAAGATCAAAGGACAGGGCGACTTTAGTTCAAGATTTGGATGAGGCGTTTGCAAACCTGCGCCAAGATCAACCTCAAGCTCAACCCGGAAGTGCTGTTTGGAGTCCCTTCCGGCAAGCTTCTCGGGTTCTTTGTATCTCGCGGGAAATTGAAGCCAATCCGACAAGATCAAGGTCATTGAGCGATCGAAGCACCAAAGGCGTCAAGGATGTCGGAAGGCTTGCGGTTCGCGTGGCTGCTCTCGGCGGGTTCATCTCTAAATCTGTTGAATCCGCCCTTCCTTTTTCAAGATTTTGAAAAGGCGGTCAATGAAATGGACTCGAAGCGGAGGCTGCGCTGCGAGACTTGAAAGATACTTCCTCCGCTCCAATACTTTGCACCTAAGCCACAAGAAAGCTCTGCTGTATATAGCAGCTACCAATCAAGTGGTTAGTGCTGCGTTAATGTGGAGAGGGGCGGATGATGACCGACAACCAAAGGCAGGCGCATCCGGCGACAACAAGAAACCCCGTCAAGCTCTGGTCCCGACAAGGGCCGGATCAGCGAGGGTTGCGACAAGATATGGAAGAGGATGGTGCAGCCCCGGTGTACTGTTAGCTCCCTTTTGCGGGGGCTAGATCGAGTACTCTGGGTAAGCTACTTTTCGGCCTCCTTATGGCCTCGGAAAGTTGCCATTACTTAAGCACATGAGATAAATTGTCACTCGCTTTCCCTTGAAGAGTTTGGAATCCGAGAATCAAGAGCGGGATTGTTGAGTGGGTTTGGGCTGTCAAGCTTTGGTCTCAAGTTAAAGCACTTCCACTATCGGAGCGGGGCATTGGCAGAATTCATAGCGAGTGGGCCTTGCACAAGATGAAGAAATTCGAGCGAGCATCCCGGGAAGGGGCAAATAAAGAGTGGCTGATGTACTTTGATGGTGCCTTCTCCTGCAAAGGCACCGGTCTTTGGCTTCTTATCGCACCACGGAGAGCACCTCAAGTACATAGTCCGGATGCACTTTCCCAAGGAACAAGCAACAAACAACCTGCAAATCTGAAGGCTTGCTTGCGGTCTCGAGTTGCGGTGAACATTGGGATTAAGAAGCTCGTTGTCGGGGGATTCACAACACCGTCCGAAGTAAATAAAGATTACGAGCCCGTTGATGGAAGCGTCCGTCGATGAAGTGAGAAACTGGAAGAGCACTTTGAAGGCCGCAAATGGAACCGTTCCAAACACAAGAATGAATAGGCCCTTAATTTAAAACAAAGTTTGGAATTTCCCAATTGAACCTCCTCCAAAAGAAAGGGGCCTTTTGGCCCAAAGGCCAAAGGTCCCTAAAACCAACCAAATATCCTTGAGGGCAGTCTGCCCGACAAACCATCCGGGTTTGTATCGTTGAAACAAGCGCTCCCGACAAGCTTAGCTCCGGCAAGCTTGGCGGGGATCATCAGCTCGGCCTGCAGGTCCTTGCCGTGAAAATTGATGGTCCCGGTGATAGATGAGCCTTTAGTCCTTGTTTGCCGAGGAGGGCTTCCAAACAAGAAGAACGGAAAAATCCCGTCCAATTTCCTTTTGAAAACCGGGAGAAGAAACTTCCGAAGGAAAGAAAGCGGGAAAAAGGGCCGGCGTTCAAGTAATGGAGGTTTGGTTACCAACATTGGCGAAAAACTTCAAGCAAATTTGGAAGGTTTTTTGCGGAAAGTGGGGAACTGTTGGCCAAAGAACCAATGGAAGCTTGGGTTCCCCATTCCAAAACAATTAAGCCAAAGCTTTCCGGGCAAAGGTTTCTTCGGGGCCGGAAGGCCCCTTCCCCGGGTTCGGGTTTGAACAAGGTAACCAAGTTGTGGCGGAAGTTCCCATTAAAGGTACCCCAGCGGCTCAAGTTCTTGAAGTCCCTTTTTCCTTTGGGTTCCTCGGTTGCAAGGGGCCCATTCCTCGGCCCCCTTCCCAAGAGGCGCCGGGGCTTTAATTCTTTGCTCCAATCCGGAACAAGGGTTCACAAAGGGCGGAAGGTGGAACCCGAATTTGAGGAAGGTGACCGCCTGGAAGGCCGTCAAGCTTGGGTTTTTTGGCCGTTTGAGGAATTCCAAACGGATCACACCCGACAACGGAAATTTCCCCAAATCGCACCTTCATCGGTTGCCCAAGACTTGGGCCAAGAGCGCTTCGGCCAAGAGGCGCGGTTCAAGGAAAAAGCCGAAGGTCTGCCGAGGCTCGACCGAACTTTCGACCGGCCGCAAAGTTTGAAGGAACTTCGAGGAAAGCGCCTTGGTTCTTTGGTTCAATCGGCCAAAATTCCAACGGGCCAAGGGGGGCCCTTTGGGTTAAGAAACAGACAGGCCCAGTTCTCCCCGGAACTTTCGGTACAACCGGGAACCTAAGTCTTAAAACCCATGGATGAGGGCCCTTGACAAACCCAATTGCCGAGGCGCCGCCCTCCTCGAAAAGATGGTTTGGCCTTTTGAAACTGCTTTCGTTTACCAGGCAAACTTTGGCGCACCAACCCGAAAGGTTAATGAGAAATTGGGCCCAAACCCTTTTCTTTCTTTCTTCCCAAAGAATTCCAACAAGTTCCGGGAAGGGGAAAGGTTTGGGGAAAAGCGGTCCTTGGGGCCAAGCGCGTCAGGCCTTAAGCCGGAAAAGCTTTCGGGAGCAACCTTGGGAAACAAAGAAAGCAATTTTAAGTTTACCCATTTAAATTTTCGGAACCTTTCGACAAAACCCTTTTATAAAACCATCCCGTGAGGAAAAGCCTTGGTTGCCCCATTTTGTTTAATCCGCTTTCCAATTTAAATATGCATTGGTTCATAACATTCTTGTGAACACCCACGAAGCCTTTTGAAGCCCATTGGGCTCCAAATAACTCCTTTTCCTTCTTTTCCTCAAAAGGAGAAAGGTCCTTCCACCCAAAAGGTTTTAACCGGGGGAAAGGAAAGAAATGGGGGGAAAAGCGGCGCCGGGGCCCGACAAGCGGTTGGGCTCGGGCGCCGGCCTTGGGCCGGCAAGCGGGTTGCCGGGGGCTGCGCCTTCCGGGGTGGGCAACGGAAAGGCAAGGTTGCTAAGTTTAAGCCCGCCTTTTAAATTTTTTCAATTAAACTTCCTCGGGATAAGTCCTTTGAAAATGGAAAAACACAATTTTAAGGCAGGAAACCGGGCTTCTTGGTTGCCAACCCTTTTTTTTTGAGGTAAAATTTAAGGAGGCGGGAAGAGGCGAAAGGGCCTTGTGGTGGGCGAACCCGAAACTTCGGGGCCTTTTCCGGGCTTCGGGTGGCAAGGGGCTGAAGGCAAGGCCCGGGCGTGGGGTGAAAACTCGGGAAAATCCGATTAAAGGAAATTGGTGCCATTTTTCCGATTGCCTAAGAAAGGAATTCAAAAACACGGCGGTGTGGGTTTGTTCCGGAACCTGAAAAACAGGGGGGAAACCCGGCGCCGCGGTCCCCCCGACCCGCTAGGAGGTTTGCGGGGCTTCCGGCAAGCCCGAGTTCCCGGGGCCTTGGGGAAGGAGGTTCCTTTGGGGGTAAAGCCAAGGAGTTTGGAATGCGGGCAAGCGGTCTTGGGAAAGGCTAATTATTGGAATAAGGCCTTCCGTCCCTTGAATTCCCCCCTTTCATTAAAACCTTCTCTCGGGGATCCATCCAATGAAAACATGAAAAGGGTAAAGCAAGGCGGAAAGGCCAGGCACAAAATTGAAAGGTGCCGTTCCCCTTTTTGGCCCCCGAGGGAAAGGAAGGCCGGGAAGGGGGCAAAGGCCCCCTCTTGAGCTCCTCGGGCCCCGGAACCTCCCGGGGGGCCCCGGCGGCGGGGAGGCGGCCGGCGGAACCTCCCCCGGGGCCCTCGGCCTGTTGTCGGGCCCCCTCCCCCTCATCTCCGAACAGGCCTTTGGGGTGCCATCCTCTTCCCCTTCCCCCCCCCGGCCATTCCCCCCCAAGGGAAGGGAGGGGGGCAAGGAAGGGAGGGAGGATGGGGTCGGCTTACCTGCGGGCCCCGCCCCAAAAACAAAGTTGGGGGCCCGGCCCCCTTCGGCGCGGCCTGGGGCTCCCCTCCTCCTCTGCTCGAGGAAGGAATCCCTTCCAACCATCCGGACCCCCAAGTGCCAGGGAACCCGGGGAAATTGGCGGAGAAGGAGGTCACCCTCCCCCATTTAACCCAAATTGGGGTTTAAAACCCGGAGGGCGGAGTTGGTGGGATGGGGGCCAAGGCTTACCCACGAATCAAGGACCACCATTGGGGCCTGGGAACGGCCGGCCTTGGTGGCCAGTGTCCCAGGACGAAGAGCAGCTTTCGGTGAGCAATTCCTGGAACATAGAGCATCTTATAAGTTTTACCCATGAAGCGCGATTCGGAACCGTTCCGACAACCACCCTTTATACAAAGCGAGCGCGAGACCCGTGCATCGATAAAAGCCTATGGTTGCGCACATTTTGTTAATACATGCTTTCATAGTTAAATATGCATGTGTTCACTAACATCTTGTGCTGACACCCGCTTTTGATGGCGATAATGAGCCATTGGGCTCCATAACTCCTTTTCTCTTCTTTCTTCTCAAACAAGGAGAAGGTCCCTCCACCCTGAAGTTAACGGGGGAAGGAGGAAAGAATGGTGTGGGCCGACAAGCGTCGCTTGGGGCGACAAAGCGTCGCTCGAGGCTAAAGCCTTGCCGACAAGCGTCGCTCGAGCGTACTGTCGCCTTGCGGAGAATGGACAACAGAAAAGCTAAGTTGCTAAGTTTAGCGACCAGTTTAAATTTTCAAGTTATCTTCCTCGAGCGATAAGTACTTTGTATGGAAAACACTGTGCGGCGAGGAACCAAATCGTCTTGGTTGCACCCTTATTTTGTTTGAGTCCGCTCAACAATTTAAGTGAGCTGCGACTAGTCATGACGAGGTTGCTTGTCGGTAGCGACCCTTGACGAGCTCTTTGAAGTTCACTTTCGGTAGCTCGTGGCAAGGTGCCTGCCGACAAGTTTCCCTAAAGCGTGGGTGAAAACATACAAGGAAGAAATCAGTAAAGGAAATAACGATTGCATTCGATTGCCTAAGATAGTGTATATTGCGAAAATAACTTATCGCGGTGCTAGCTAAATTGTTCTGAGGAACTGAAATAGCGCGAAGAAGAGAAAGAAAAGTATGCGGCGTCCAAGCCCGGACAAGCTAGAGTTGCCGGGGGGCTCTGGCAAACCGAGATTCTTGAGGGGCTGCGGCAAGCGAGTTGTTAGGGCAGCGGCAAGCCAAAATTACAGTGCGGCAAGCAGAGAGTTAGGAGGCTGCGGTATCGAATAAACCTTCGTCCTTCTTGAACTTCCCTCTTTCATTAAAACATTCTACTCGGATACAGTCCGTGGAAGTGAAAAACATGAAAGAGAGGGCTACAAGTTCTTAAGTGCGAGATAAGGCCGAAGGCTTACAAATTAAAAAGATAAGATGCAGTAATCCTTTTGTCCCTATCTTGGGAGGTAGATTAAGGAGGCGGGAAGGGGCAAAGAGGCGCCTCTGTGAGCTACAGGTGCGAGAAGGCACCAAGAAGAACATCTGCAGGGGCTCTCCAGAAGGCTTGGCGGGGATGGCGGCCAGGCTTCGAGGCAGGCGGCGGGGCGTCGGCCTGTGTCGAGGCACTCGCCCTCATACTCCGACTTGGCCTTGTCGCCATCCTCTTCCCCTTCCGCAGCCTCCCCTCGCCATCCGCCCAGGAGGCGACCCAGGGAGTTCAAGGAGCGGCTGAGCGGATGATGGGGTCGCCCATTAACAGCTGTGGCGCCCAGACAACTAGTTGGGCCCGCTACCCTCGTCGCCTTGTTGCTCTCCTCCTCGTCACTCTCGCTCGAGGAGGAATCTTATTGTCGGAGGAGCTATCCACGCAGCACCTGCCAGTGCCAAGATCCCGAAGACCTTGACGGAGAGGAGGTCACCCTCCATTAACTTAAAATGGAGGGTAAACCCGCCAACAGGTTGTGGATGCGGGCAACGTCTTCCACCCACGATCAAGGTACATCACATTAGGGGCTGGGAATCGGGCGGACTCGCGTGCCGCTGATCCACGGCCCCTCATGTGCAACCTTAACGTCTCGAGGCGGATCCGACTCCATCGCCATCATGACGGAGCTGGAAGCGGAGGCAGCGGACGGCGCCCGGCGCGGCGAAGAACTTCGCAAAGGTGCGTCCCCATTATGGACCGCAGCAGGGGAAAGGAGTCGCCCGCCGAGGCGGAGGCAACCACGCCGCCCGCCCGCCTCTTCCCGAGCTCCTCGGGCTCGTCCTGACCTCGCCCGGGGAGGAACCGCCCGCCGGAGGCGGAGGCAGGCGCCGCCTCGCCCACCTCTCCCTCGAGCTCCTCGGCCTCGTCCACGACCTCGCCCCTCCCTCTTCCCTCGCGGCTGGCTCAGCCACCACAGGCGTGGGATTGGGAGGTGCGATCCAGCTGCGACCCTCGCCGCCAGAGCGAAGAACCAAGGTTCCCCTTCTCCATGGGGAATGGGAGAAAGGGGGAGCAAGAAGCTGAAGGGAGGAGGATGGGAGAATCGTGCTTCTGCGTTCCCCTTCCGTCCCTCTTAAAAGGAGCAAAGTGGGGGCTCGGCCGCCCCTTTCGGCGAATCAAAGGCAGGAAGAAGCGGGGAATGCAGGCAGACCTGCTGCCTCTGCTCGAGATGGCCCAGTATCCGCTTCCACCATCCGTGACCCCAAGTGCATGGGAACCACGTGGTGGAAATGCAAGCGAGGCTGACGGATGGGCGACCTCTCACGCCGCCCACTTCTCCCACGACTCCACAATTAGCAGCGTGCCGTTCTGGGGAAGAGCGGTGAGGCGGCGTGCCGTTTCGTGGGAGGCGTGGTGGAGTCCAAAGGCAAAATATGTGGCGTAATCAAGACCCAGCGGCCCGTGCCTTTGTTTTGAGCTGCCCAGCGAGCTTGGCGCCCGTGTGTAACCCAGTGTCACTGACCCAGATCAACCCTAGAGCTTGCTTGTAACTAGTAGCATTGCATCCATGCATCATGTTTAATTTCCATGAAATTTGAAATGGGGATGATCAAGCCCTAGCACTAAAACAATTCAAATAGGTTCAACTTCAAAATATCTTCAAAGAACCCAAAGTGGTTTGCAAAAATGTTCATGATTAATGGAAAAAGGTGAAAACCATATCCGAGGTGATGGATATTTTCCAAGACACTTTTGGATTTTGAATAAACCATATTGTATTTGAATTGGGGCATTTAAATATTATTAATATTTTAAATGCTCCAACAATTTGAAAATAGTTAAGGGCCTCTGTAATAATTCAGTTAATGCCCATAATTATTTTCAGGATTTATTAAATGGTTTAGTATTTTACTAAACTAAAACAAAACAGAAAATAGAAAACAGGTTAATAAAGAGAGGAAGGCATGCACTGGCCATTACTGCGCAGCCCACCGGCCAGTTCTCCCCCTCCCCTCATTGGCCCAGCTGGTGGCCCAGCCCACCACCACCTCGCCGATCGTCACCTACCTCTGCCCGATGGCGAGAGGAGGTTCTGGCGATCGCCCCGAGCACCACGCCTCCTCCTGCTACTTTGCATCACCCGAGGCGCCTCGTGCGTTCTCCTCGGCGCCTCCCGACCCCTGGACCCCTCCCCTCCTCCTGGATCCCATTCCCTCCTCCTTCTTCCGCCCTTGCCTGCAAGCGGCCTCGTCGCATCACCGTCGCCCGTTCGCCCATGACCACCGCCACCCTCTCTCCTCCCGACATGCCCCGAGCTCCGCCTCGAACCCCTCTTCCACCCCACGATCCACGGCCCTCCGGAAGCCCTGCAGCGTCATCCCGGCCTCATCATCAACCTCCGGCCGCGCGGTGACCTCATGGTCGATTAGCGGGCTCGGCACTTCCCGACCTCGTCGTCGCCTCTGCTAGTTTCCCCGTGAGCCCTCTCCATCTCCCCACAGAAACCCCGTTCCCTCCCCTAGCTAGCTTCTCCACCTTGGCGGCGCCGTCGTCCGCCATTGCCGTCGTGCGCCGCTGCAGTCCTCCCGGACCAAACCAAGCATGTCTGCGAGCTCTGGAGTTTCCCGATGCTCTGGTGCTACTCCTCTCGCTTGCTAGCAAGCCCTGACCTCTATACGACCAAACCGAGCTCCGGCCGCCGCTGCACTGCTTCGCCGTCGTTGTCTCGGCCACCCGCACCTCCGTTAGCCTCCACAGGTGCGCATGGAGCACGGGCTATTCATTTGGTGCCCTGGCGCATCGATCCGTCGACTCGGCGAGTTAAGTGAACTCCGCCCGTGGGTTGAGTCACCGTGGCAGATTCCGGCAAGTGCCGGCGTGGCCACCTTGTTAGCACTAATTAACCCCCCCCTCTCTTTGACATGGGCCCCGGTGCAGATTAATTAATTTAAATTCTCTGTTAGATTAGTACTAATCTCGGTGGCCCGCCTCTCGGCATTGACTTTGCCACGTCATCGTTGACCCGGACCCACTAGTCAGCCTCTGTCCCTGCCCGTTACAGCGGCGTCACGGATCCCAGCGTCGAGTTTGACCTGGACCTGGCACCTTTGACCTGCTGGCGTCACCCGATGTCATCTGGCGCAATTAACCTTTTACGGATTTGTTTATATTCAGGAAATTTCAGAAAATACTCTAAACTTCAATAAATCATAGAAATTCAACCGTAACTTCGGTTGAAATAATTTATATATGAAAATGATCAGAAAAATATGAAGAATCTGTTTATGCCATGATCATGCATGTTTGAACAAGTTAACCTCACTGAATAGGATGAATCATGATTAGGGTAATTTATGAAATAGCATTTGGAGTTGGAGTTCAACCTTGTTTGAATTCCACTTCAACTAACTTGATTATTATGGCATTAGGTGAATTCAGTTCCTTAACATGATCATGCATCATATATGTGCATTGCATTGATTGTGTTCTCTCTTGTTTGCGGTAATTGTCCCGTCGGTGAGCGATGTCGCAAGCGATGAGTTCGATGACACCGATGAAGAACTATATTATCTTGAAGTGCGGGCAAGCAAAACCCCTTGTTCATTCGATACAATCCCACTCTCTCGCTCCTGCTCTATTTTACTGCATTAGGACAACAACGACTCATGTGTTACTTGCTGCGGTAGCTGAACCCCTTGATCCTTTGCATGACTGTCATTCCACGATAATTAGATGAAACCCACTAGCATGGTAGGAATTGTTTGAGCCATGTTGTGCCTACTCATTTATGCTTGTTTGTCATGCACTGCTCTGCTTAGAGTTGAGTCAGGTCGATTCATTGGGAATGAATTGGAAAGTGGTGAACATGTCCTACGTGTGTGAACTAAGTGTGTGAACACGATTTGGTAAAAGTAGCGGTGAGAGGCCATGTAGGAGTACATGGTGGGTTGTCTCATTGAAACCGTCCCGAGAACTGAGTTACGTGTTTGTGATCCATGAGCAGTTACTACCACACATTGGGTTCGTGTAACTTCGACCCTCTCGACTTATTAATCAACTTGATCTCTGTCCGGGAGTTGCAACTAGTTTACGGTGTTTGTAGGTAGTGTTAGTAGTCTACCAAGTGGCACCCGTGCAGGTGGGCTTGGGACGGACTAAACGCAGTGTACGGTGTACCAAGTGGCACCGGTTGGTGGGCTTGGGAACCTGCTCACATCGTTTGGGGCGTGGCGACACCCGGCGGATCTCCTTGCGGATGGAACCGAATAGGCGATAAACACTGGACGAGAGACTTGTGTGGTTAGTCGGTCGTGGCCGACTCCTCGCCCGACTTCGCTTGAAGGTTGCGAGGTACATGGCGATGTCTGAGGCGATAAGTGGCGAGCGTGTGTGAAGAAGTACACCCTGCGGGGTTATCATTATCTATTGAATAGCGGATTCCTCGGATATGGAAACTTGGACCCCTTGCATAGTTCATAGACAAGTGAAAGTGGATACTCTAAAATCGCAAGATAGCGTGAGTGCTATGGATGGCGTTTCTCGTAGGGAGGCAGGGGCGGGTCCATAGTGGTGTATTGATATGGTGAATATGTGGACTCGTGTGCCACCTCAAAAGAGTTACTTGCGATCGTAGTTCAGGATAGCCACGAGTCAAAGCTGGCTTGCTGCGGTCAAACTCCACCACCTTTTGATAATGATGCATATGTAGTTAGTTACGATGTAAGTCTTCTGAGTACAATTGTACTCACGTTTGTATTATGTTTTGCGAGAGGCGTCGGTCTAGCTAGTAGTTCCACGTGGACTTGACGTTTAGCTTGTTACCTCAGCTACGATCTTGTGCCTCGGCGGGATCGGTAGATAGTCGGGCTTCTCGGCCTTTTTCATTTATAGTTATGCGTACCCGGACATGTTTAGCTTCGCTTGTGCTTTGACTTGTATGCTCGAGTGTTGGGTCATGAGACCCATGTTTGTAATATCTCGCTCCTCGGGCCTAATGAATAATATTTGAGTCGTAGAGTTATGTTGTGATGCCATGTTGTATCTCGCATATTGAGCATAATGTGTGTATGTTTGAAATGCTTGGTATGTGTGGGATCCGACAAACTAGTTGTTTATCCTTGGCAGCCTCTCATATGGGAAATGTAGTCTCGTGCTTACGGCGATAGTAGTCCGCTTCTGCCGGTTCACGGAGTCCTGCTAGACACACTCTGCTTGGACACTTGGTGGCGGCATGTGTTCACCTCGTTCCTATATACATCCCTTGAAATGTCACGCGGTGTTATTGAGTCTGCCTAGCACTGCTACAGCCGGGATACGGAGTCTGTTAGCCAGTGCTACAGCCGAATATATCGTTGATGACCGACATGCTCGATGTGATTCATGTATGCCTGTCCCCATAGGTTAAGCGCGCTTTGGGTTCCGACTAGCCATGTCGGCCGGGTTCTTTGTCATATGGATGCTAGCGACACTATCATATCGTGAGCCAAAAGGCATAAGCGGTCCGGGCCATGGTAAGCGACACCAGTGAGGAATACCGTCGTGAGGCGCAAAGTGATATGATGTGTTACATGCTAGATCGGTGTGACTTAGGATCGGGGTCTGACAGCGTTGGTATCGAGCTTTGTTGCTGTAGGATTACCAAGCCAAACTGGTGAAGTTGTGTCTAGAAATGCTTTAGTTATGTAAGGAATTGATTGTGGGAGGGGCGTAAGGCTCTTTTTACTCCTTATACCTCATGGCCTTCGATCTAAGTCATCCTCTTCTCTTCTCGGGGTTTAAGAACTAGGCTTCTCATCTATCTATTAGGATGACGTGTTACTAATCCATAGACTTATAAGATTGTTGGTTTAAATCCCGATTCAGTTCCTACTATTTACGTATGATAGCTGTTGATCTCGAGAATCTTGTTATGATGTTGTTGAGTGGTTATGCCACCATTTCTGAGGATGTCTCAAATCATTTTGAGCATTTACAGCCGTTATCTTTGTCAAGAGTCATCGAGTCTCTAAATAGTCGATGCATTTGCAAATCCTTTCTTTCTGTTCCGATGTCCTTTTGGGCGAGAATAAGCACACTAACTTAGGTGCGTTGAGGTAATTATTGCCTTGACATATATGTTGGAACTATTATTATGACCCTAGGTGTTTAGGAAGTCACCTAGCAATTTAGCAATGCTTTTGTATCCCGGTGTGATGATTACGGCCATTATTGGAAAGCATCCCGTGATGCCATTTAGTAGTAGGTATTCTACTCTGGGTTTACGAACCGAGATTCATCCTACTTCATGTTGTTAGTATTTGCTAGTGCCTTTAGGATATTAGTAACCTTTGCGATAGTCCTCGAGGTCCGTGGTATTTCCTTCTTCCAAATACTACGAACCGCTTATGGCGAAGTTCTTTTGAGCCAAAAGATCACAATAAGAGTGCTCTTGAGAGTTCTCCATTCATAATTGTGAATCTGCCGATTCTACCTTTCTGCATGGGTTATCCGGAAGAAATGTTGAGCTTGCTCGACATACTAATCTGTGCATCCACAACTCAGAAAATTATATGTTCCTTTGAGTTGTTCTCTTAGATGCCTTGACCTTCATCTATCAATTGATAGCCAAGGGTATGTGTGCATTTGTGTTCATCGATGCATTTTATCCTTGTGGTCCGTCAAGCCATTCTATTCGGAATGACTAGGAGAAACAAACTCGATTACCTCATCCATATCTAGGATTGGGTCAAAGTAGTTGTATTCCACGAGATCAAAATGCCAATTCAGCTTTTGATTACTGTTCTACACAGAGTGTTACCATCTTTATGTCAAGAATGTCATGAAATTGCACCTCCTCTTATGAATTCTTGATGCGGTGATACTTCTCACCATCATCGTTCATTTCTCGGTTCCGTGTTGATGCAAGCGGAAAGCCGACAAGTGAATTGTGATGTGTGAAATCAATACTCCTAGCAACCTCGTTGTTTGGTAGTGAATGGACAATATTCTCATTCTTAGCGTGTTGGTTATTAAACCATCATCCTAAGATTGATCGTGCTACCTAGTCCTTATTTACGGTGCACACCTCGATTGATGAGTTAGGATCTTGTCAAGTCCTCACTCATTTGATCATATCGTCTTGCCCTCAAAAGCAAGATTGTTCTCGAGCTTAGTAACATATCGGTGGTTCGTGACTTTTCAAATATCTTCTTGGAAGTGTTACGGGTTGTTCCATTTGTTATGTTGAGCTCGTGATCAAGTTGGTTCCTATGGACCACCCTTTCTCCAAGAATCTGTGTTGGATATCCACGAGCTAGTTGGTTAAGCTAGACAATAACTTGGAGAGTTGGAAGATAAAATCTTGCCTAACCTAGTTCGATCAAAGGGATATTCTTGTGTAGTGTGTGTTGAAGAAGGATGATATCTTCATCGATTGGTCCGGTGATCGATTCTTGGACCTATTGTCTTATCAACTCTTTGATTGAGTATGGGCCATTGTCAAGTCAAATCAGAACCAACGATATTCGTGATGTTGTCTTACTCGTGGTTAATCCCTCGAGCATACCCATTACATCTTTAGTGCGACCAATGCTAACACCGTGTTCACATGATGGTGGAAGTCGATGATATGGAAATTCCGATGAGTTCTGTTGAGCCCATCGGTAGCATTTCGTCTTCCCCATGAGTCGTGTTGAACATCAACCTAGTGTTGGAAATTTGTGTAAGCATTTCTTAGGTGTGCCGTTCATGAAGCTTATGCTTGGATGGTTGAAGAGACTTCCTCGAATTTATGTGTTTTAGGTGTAAGTTGCCACCATGAATTTGAGAAAGGTTTGTTTGCTTCCTCTGGAATCATTCCAAGTCAGTCATGCATGTGCGAAGTATTCTATGGTTTGATAGACTGATCATCTTCATTCCGTATGTATTCCTAGCACACCAAGCCCTTGATTGATTTGTTCAAGGAAAGGAAGTTCCTTCCTAAGAGCATGCCTTATGCAAGGACTTCAATATCCTCGATCATGGTTCCCCACGAACTTCGGTAGTGTTTTATTATAAGACTACTATGTGGTCATGCTTGTCTAGGACAACGTGTTCACAGGTTTGTAGCAGAACCAGCTCATGTCTTGGAGCTTGCTATCGTAGTTCATATCCGAGAATCTCATAGCGTCTTCTCGTCGATTTGTGTTGCAACCTTTCTGTTCGGACATCTTGATGCGAAGTATCCTATTTTCAATCGGATCTGAATCTCGGCGAGATATGATGGTTGGAACATTCAACGATTGCATTTCGTTCCCAGCTTGCACCGTCCTTGTGCTATCTCTCTATAGGCTGTCTTCTTAGCAATTCTTGTCGGGTTCATCCTCAAAGTGGACTTACCATGGGTCCCCTCCACCTCCGATGATAAGCAAAAATCATCCATCACGTTGTCTTCAACAAGGTAGTCCACATCATCCATTCTAGTCTGGGTGTACCATTCCTTTGCCTTCCACCAAATGATCGTTGTGAATTGCCTTAGGCTGGTATAAAGAGTTCCAATGATCTATGGATCAAAAGTAATTCTTTTTGCCACTTAAGGGAATAGTTCTTGCGTCACCTTTCTCGAGGTGTCCTGTTACGGGATCATGATAAATATTCCCTCGCCACCTTGACACCATCTACCATCTCCCTAAGCGTGGAATTGTTGCCACCAATCAAACCCCGTTGTTGTTCTTCCATCCCCCTCGGTGTATTTTGTGTCTCAACTCGAGATGTGTCACCGTCTCAGTCCGTGAGTCGATCACGTTTACTTGATCTTCGTGAAGATCGAATCATGTAAGGTTTCCCCTTCTTTACATTGTCGTGTCGGGTGAAGATCTCGAAGGCGTCAAGACTAAGATGATGGAATGAATCAACATCTTGAGAAGGGCAAATGGATCATGAAGATTGTGATAGTTTGTGACCTCCCTTTTCCTCTTGCCTCCGTCTTGAATCTCGGTGAGATTCTTGTTTAGTGAGGGGTGAGCTATCACTGACCCAGATCAACCCTAGAGCTTGCTTGTAACTAGTAGCATTGCATCCATGCATCATGTTTAATTTCCATGAAATTTGAAATGGGGATGACCAAGCCCTAGCACTAAAACAATTCAAATAGGTTCAACTTCAAAATATCTTCAAAGAACCCAAAGTGGTTTGCAAAAATGTTCATGATTAATGGAAAAAGGTGAAAACCATATCCAGAGGTGATGGATATTTTTCCAAGACATTTTTTGGATTTTTGAATAAACCATATTGTATTTGAGTTGGGGCATTTAAATATTATTAATATTTTAAATGCTCCAACAATTTTGAAAATAGTTAAGGGCCTCTGTAATAATTCAGTTAATGCCCATAATTATTTTCAGGATTTATTAAATGGTTTAGTATTTTACTAAACTAAAACAAAACAGAAAATAGAAAGCAGAGTTAATAAAGAGAGAGAAGCTGTACTGGCCATTACTGCGCAGCCACAGGCCCAGTTCTCCCCCTCCCTCGCTGGCCCGGCTGGTGGCCCAGCCCCACCACCTCGCCCGATCGTCACCTACCTCTGCCCGATGGCGGGAGGAGGTTTCTGGCGATCGCCCCGAGCACGCCCGCCTCCTCCTGCTACTTTGCATCACCGGGCGCCTCGTGCGTTCTCCTCGGCGCCTCCCGACCCCTGGACCCCTCCCTCCTCCTGGATCCCATTCCTCCTCTGCTTCCCGCCCTTGCCTGCACAGCGGCCTCGTCGCCACCGTCGCCCGTTAGCAGCCATGACCACCGCCCCTCTCTCCTCCCGACATGCCCCAGAGCTCCGCCTCGAACCCCTCTTCCACCCACACGATCCACGGCCCTCAGGAAGCCCACAGCGTCATCCCGGCCTCATCATCAACCTCCGGCCGCCCGGTGACCTCGTGATCGATCCGGGCTCCGGCACTTCCCGACCTCGTCGTCGCCTCTGCTAGTTTCCCGTGAGCCCTCTCCATCTCCCCACACCCGCGCGTTCCCCTCCCCTAGCTAGCTTCTCCACCTTGGCGGCGCCGTCGTCCGCCATTCTTGAGTCGTCCGCGCTGCAGTCCTCCGGACCAAACCAAGCATGTCTGTGACTCACAGGAGTTTCCCGATGCTCTGGTGCTACTCCTCTCGCTTGCTAGCAAGCCTGACCCTCGCGCCGACCAAACCGAGCTCCGGCCGCCCGCTGCCTTTGCTCGCCGTCGTTGTCTCCGGCCACCCGCACCTCCGTTAGCCTCCACAGGTGCGCATGGGCGCAGGCTGTTCGCTGGTGCCTGGCGCATCGATCCGTCGACTCGGCGAGTTAAGAGTGAACTCCGCCGTGAGTTGAGTCACCGCCGGCGAATTCCGGCAAGTGCCGGCGTGGCCACCTTGTTAGCACTAATTAACCCCCCCTCTCTTTGACATGTGGGCCCCGGTGCTGGATTAATTAATTTAAATTCTCATTAGATTAGTACTAATCTCGGGCCCGCCTCTCGGCATTGACTTTGCCACGTCATCGTTGACCGGACCCACTAGTCAGCCTCTGTCCCTGCCCGTTACAGCGGCGTGCGGGTCCCAGCGTCGAGGTTTGACCTGGACCTGGCGCCTTTGACCTCTTGGCGTCACCCGATGTCATCTGGCGCAATTAACCTTTTTACGGATTTGTTTATATTCAGGAAATTTGAGAAAATACTCTAAACTTCAATAAATCATAGAAATTCAACCGTAACTTCGGTTGAAATAATTTATATATGAAAATGATCAGAAAAATATGAAGAATATGTTTATGCCATGATCATGCATGTTTGAACAAGTTAACCTCACTGAATAGGATGAATCATGATTAGGGTAATTTATGAAATAGCATTTGGAGTTGGAGTTCAACCTTGTTTGAATTCCACTTCAACTAACAGATTATTATTGCACTAGGTAAATTCAGTTCCTTAACATGATCATGCATAATATATGTGCATTGCATTGATTGTGTTCTCTCTTGTTTGCGGTAATTGTCCCCTCGGTGAGCGATGTCTGAAGCGATGAGTTCGATGACACCGATGAAGAACTATATTATCTTGAAGTGCCGGGCAAGCAAAACCCCTTGTTCATTCGATACAATCCCACTCTCTCGCTCCTGCTCTATTTTCTGCATTAGGACAACAACGACTCATGTGTTACTTGCTGCGGTAGCTGAACCCCTTGATCCTTTGCATGACTGTCATTCCACGATAATTAGATGAAACCCACTAGCATGGTAGGAATTGTTTGAGCCATGTTGTGCCTACTCATTTATGCTTGTTTGTCATGCACACTCTTTGCTTAGAGTTGAGTCGGGTCGATTCATCGGGAATGAATTGGAAAGTGGTGAACATGTCCTACTGTGTGTGAACTAAGTGTGTGAACACGATTTGGTAAAGGTAGCGGTGAGAGGCCATGTAGGAGTACATGGTGGGTTGTCTCATTGAAACCGTCCTCGGGAACTGAGTTACGTGTTTGTGATCCATGAGCAGTTACTACCACACATTGGGTTCGTAACTCGACCCTCTCGACTTATTAATCAACTTGATCTCTGTCCGGGAGTTGCAACTAGTTTACGGTGTTTGTAGGTAGTGTTAGTAGTCTACCAAGTGGCACCGATGCAGGTGGGCTTGGGACGGACTAAACCTGATGTACGGTGTACCAAGTGGCACCGGTTGGTGAGCTTGGGAACCCTGCTCACATCGTTTGGGGCCGTGGCGACACCCGGCGGATCTCCTTGCGGATGGAACCGAATAGGCGATAAACTGGACGAGAGACTTGTGTGGTTAGTCAGGTCGTGGCCGACTCCCTCGCCCGACTTCGCTTGAAGGTTGCCGGTACATGGCGTGTCTGAGGCGATAAGTGGCGAGGCGTGTGTGAAGAAGTACACCCTGCAGGGTTATCATTATCTATTGAATAGCGGTTCCTCGGATATGGAAACTTGGACCCTTGCATAGTTCATAGACAAGTGAAAGTGGATACTCTAAAATCGCAAGATAGCGTGAGTGCTATGGATGGCGTTCTCGTAGGGAGGCGGGGGCGGGTCCATAGTGGTGTATTTGATATGGTGAATATGTGGACTCGTGTGCGCCACCTCAAAGAGTTACTTGCGATCGTAGTTCGGGATAGCCACGAGTCAAAGCGGCTTGCTGCGGTCAAACTCCACCACCCTTTTGATAATGATGCATATGTAGTTAGTTACGATGTAAGTCTTGCTGAGTACAATTGTACTCACGTTTGCTTATTATGTTTTGCGAGAGGCGTCGGTCTCGCTAGTAGTTCCGTGGACTTGACGTTTAGCTTGTTACCTCAGCTACGATCTTGTGCCTCGGCGGGATCGGTAGATAGTCGGGCTTCTCGGCCTTTTTCATTTATAGTTATGCGTACCCGGACATGTTTAGCTTCGCTTGTGCTTTGACTTGTATGCTCTGAGTGTTGGGTCATGAGACCCATGTTTGTAATATCTCGCTCCTCGGGCCTAATGAATAATATTTGAGTCGTAGAGTTATGTTGTGATGCCATGTTGTATCTCGCATATTGAGCATAATGTGTGTATGTTTGAAATTCTTGGTATGTGTGGGATCCGACAAACTAGTTGTTTATCCTTGGCAGCCTCTCATATGGGGAAATGTAGTCTCGTGCTTACGGCGATAGTAGTCCTTCTGCCCAGTTCACGAGTCCTGCTAGCCAGCACTCTGCTTGGACACTTGGTGGCGGCATGTGTTTCACCTTGTTCCTATATACATCCCTTGAAATGTCACGCGGTGTTATTGAGTCCTGCCTAGCTGCTACAGCCGGGATACGGAGTCCTGTTAGCCAGTGCTACAGCCGAATATATCGTTGATGACCGACATGCTCGATGTGATTCATGTATGCTGTCCCCATAGGTTAAGCGCCGCTTTGGGTTCACGACTAGCCATGTCGGCCGGGTTCTTTGTCATATGGATGCTAGCGACACTATCATATCGTGAGCCAAAAAGCATAAGCGGTCCGGGCCATGGTAAAGCGACACCGTAGAATACCGTGCGTGAGGCGCAAAGTGATATGATGTGTTACATGCTAGATCGGTGTGACTTAGGATCGAGGTCGACACGAGGAGCCGGGGGCTCTGTCCGGTGTACTAGAGTAGGGGTACCCTAGTACCCGAACTCATCTGCAGACAGTTACACCCTACGGCCGGGCGGCTTGGTGGCCGCCAAGTTCTCAGCGGCTCCTTGGAGCCATTCAAGAACAAAGCATGATCAAGACCCGGCAAGAGGAGCTTGGGAAGGCCACTCAGGGCACAAAGGAAAACAAAGGCCCGGCAAGAGGAGCTTGCGGGAAGGCTTAGCGGTGCTGAACCCCCAAGCGGCAAGGTTCCCGCCCGGCAAAGGCGCTTAGGGACAGGCGACCTCTCTTCATCTCGCTCCAGCTCACCCGTAGCGTGTCACTGCAGGGCTCTCCCAGGGCAGCGTGTCGGCGGGCTCTGTGACCTCCAGGAGAATAGCGACAAGCAGCGGCCGACAAGCTACCTTCGTGGCGGATGGGCGCGCTTGAAGGTCCTGTTACCTTTGTTGAGGCGGCCGTAGCGGGCATTGATGACTCTTGTCCTTGCCGTCGAGTTAGGTATAGATTACGTACCTTTGTACAAAGTGGTGTACCAACCCAGGTTTTACCGTTGTAACCTTGTCTACTTGCCATATGTGGTAACCCCTTGTGCCTATAAAAGGAGGCCGAGGGCAGCGTGAGAGAGGTTCAGCTGGTTTCGGTCCAGCTCAACAGTTCATCACATCGAGGCTAGGTTTTGTAGCCGCATTGCTCCCTAGCAAGAACACGGATAATCCACAAAGCAGCGGTGGGAGTATTATCTCTCCGGAGAGCTCGAAGCTGGTAAAAACCTAGTGTGCGCATTGTCTCGATCCGCTCTTTGCGCGATCTCCGCCTCCCTCCGAACCACAAAGGGACCCGGGTCCGTGGGTGCTCGTGGGACACGATCAGCCTCACCCCCGACAAGGAGAGTCCCTATCCGGGACACGAGTGCAGTCTTGACCTTCGTGTCTTCACAGCCCATCGGTCCGGCCCATGGATAATGGGCGGACGCCCAAGGACCCTTAGTCGGGACTCCCTCGGTAGCCCCGAACCGGTCTTCAATAGTGAGGTGTTCGGCACACCAATTGTATTTGGCATTACAAGGCGGGTTCCTCCTTTAATGATTTCCAAGTAATGTATTCGGCTGTAGATTCAATGTCTCCCCTCGGCTTCTACGCGTTAATAACCTCGTCTTCCACGTGTCGAGTGAATGCGGGAGGTCAGGGTATTTTTGCAAATAACACCCCGTTCACGCCAGGAAGAGCGCCTATTTTAAGAGATCGGATCTTAGTCCATCCAGCATTCTGCGGAGGAAAAATCCCCAAAGACTACTAGGAGAAGCCATTCCAACATGGCTAGCATTCCTAGTTCCTCCTTCGACTCAGAGAGAGGCAAGTGGGAGAGGTGCTCAGTGGCCCACGGACAATTAGAGAAGCTGCAAACACAGGGATTTCTCCCCCTGCAGATCTGGTCCTGTTCGGCGGGGCTAGCCTCCTGCTTGCAGTAAGACCAGGTGAAGGATTTTCCAAATCCATCCAGGGAAGCGAGTTTGTTTAAGTCCCTTATCTGCTAAGGGACTGCCGGTGTACTAGGTAGGGGTACCCTAGTATCCCGAACTTCGTGCCTGAGCGTCCTTGACACCCAGCAACAAGGCTTGCCAAGTGACGCCAAGATCCTCCGTGGTTCCTTTGGAGCCATTCAAGAACAAAGTGCTTAACCAAGAAGCGGGGCCCGGCAAGAGGGCTTGCGGGAAGGCCCCTCAAAGCAGCGCGAAGACAAGACCCGGCAAGAGGAGCTTGCGGGAAGGCTCGATGGTGACAAGCTCCGCGCGACAAAGGATTCAGCAGCGGCAAAGGCGCTTGCAGCGGCGACAACTCTCTTCATCTCCGCTCCAGCTCATTCACCAGCGATAGCCATGGGGCCATTCGGCGTGCGTGTCAGAGGCTGTGCAGCCAGCGGAGAACAGCGATGGCGGCCGCAGGAGTGTCATCGTGGCAAGCGGTGGCTTTACCAAGTGATCCCTTCTGCCTTGTTTAGGCGACATGGGCGGGCATTTATTGCTTTTGTCCCTTGTCGTCGAGTTAAATGAATACCTTTGTACACCTGTACAAGTAGGTGTACCAACTACTGTTTTCCATTTGTACCCTCATCTCGTTGCCACAGCCGGAACCCTTGAGCCTATAAAGGAGGCCCATGTAGCGTAGAAAGGGTTCGGATCGTTGATTCATTGGTTCGACTCATTGAGACTAGAGACACTCAAGCTAGGTTTTGTAGCTCTCATTGCTCCCTAGCAAGAACACAAGATAATCGGACAAGCAGCGGTAGGAGTATTATATCTCCGGAGAGCTCGAAGCTGGGTAAACTGCTCGTGTGCATCGCCTCGATCTGCTCTTGTGCAATCTCCGCCCCCACCGAACCAAAGGGACTCGGTCCGCCCGGTCCCATAGGTGTTCGTGGGTCATGATCAACTTCCCGACATCTTTGGCGCGCGGTAGAGGCGTCGAGCTGTGTGAACCTGATCCGGCGTTCACGAGCAACATCTTCATCATCTTCATCAACATGCCACCAAAGAAGAAGGCTTGGCGGTGAGCCGTCGCGTCAAACCCACCACCACGGAGCCGGCAGTGGTGGGGAAAACGCCAGCGGAAGAAGCGGGCGTCGGCGAGGAACCCGTGTCGCTGCTAAGTCCAAGGACAAAGCGGCGCAAACCTCGGCGTCCGTGCCGTGCGCGTCCATCTCGGGAAGGCGCGAGGCCAACAGCGTCATGGTATTCACAATACCATCGTTCGTTGGATCAAGGCCAGCTGGAGGATCTCGAGGCCCTCAAGACCAGCGTGCATGCCAACATGCTGGCACGGCGAAATGCTGTCGCTGGGCGGGATCTGCTCCTTCTTACATAGTTAGAAGTCGAGCATATCCGCTCCTCGCTACCGTTCACCATTACCACCCACCACTCCAGCGGAAGCCTTGGCGAGCTCAACGCTCTCGACTACCCTCAACAGCCGACAAGGTTGGCGAATGGAGGCCACCATTGAGTCTCATCGGCGCCAGCGGCGAAGTTCCGCGACAACCAAGCACATCGCTGCGCGGCGAGGCGACAAGGCACGAGCGGTGGCGGCGATACGTGGGGTGCAACCACCATGCACTCTCCACCCGAAGGCCAAGATCGCCGACTTCGTTGGATCCACCTCGATAGCGACTCCACGCTTCGCCGGATCCACAGGCTTCGCTGTGATCAGCGCCAAGTTCTTCAAACGGCAACAAGAAGATGATCGAACTTCGCGCATCGGCGCCGAAGAAGCGGCGTCAATCCGACCAGCGGCTGAGCCCTTGTCGGCGATGCATGTGCGGGGAACCGGGTGACTTGCCGTATCACGGTAGGTTGCCCTCGTTCACTCGTGAGCTGCGGCGGAGTCGGTGGCCCAACAAGAAAAATTTCAAGCGGGCGTGCGAGAGAAGTATGATGGCGGGGCGCATCCGTCGGAGTTTCTCAGCATCTACACCATCGCGGTGCAAGCTGCGGGGGGCGAGGCGACAAGATCCTCGCCAACTACTTCCGGCGGTACTCAAGCCCAATGTCGGATCTTGGCTCATGCACTTGCGGACAGCTCCATATCCTCTTGGGCAGATCTATGCCATCAATTTGTCGGCGCCTTCACGGTGACCACAAACCTCATGGCGAGAAGCGACCTTCATCTGCTCGCCGAAGGAAGGAGAGTCCTGCGCAAGTTCATCGAGATTCACCGTGTGCACTACAACATCGAGATGTCCACCACCCCCGCGGTGATCAGCGCGTTTCATCGAGCGTGCGGAACCGCGAGATGAGGAGGAGATGGCGATGTGCAAAGTCAAGGATGTTAGTGAGCTGTATGCCTAGCCGACAAGTGTGCGTCTTTGAGGAAGGAAGGAGACTCCGGAGAGAATCTGAAGCGGGATCGGCGGTGAGGAGACGCTCCGGCAAAGAAGAGCGGCGGTGGAACAACGAGAAGAAGAAAGGCAAAGAAGTGCTGGTTGTCGAGCAGTCCGGCAGCGGAGGTGGCACCAAGAAGGCCAAGGTTGGTGGCTCGGCAAGGAGGTTACGGACACCGACCGCCCGACTGTGGCGGCCGCCGACAAGCGGGACAGCTCAACAAATAATCTTGCAAGATTCACGCACCAAGGGCCATGACCTCGAGCTGCAAGAAGGTCGAGCAGCTTGTTGAACAACGAAGGCTGAGTCTGGCGCGACAAGGAGAAGGCCCGGGAAGGTCTGGAGGAGTTAGCAAGAAGTGACCGGCGGGGAGGGGCCTTGGCAAGGCCAAGCAGCGACAGGAGGCAGACCTCCAGCGGTCGCGACAAGGGCGAAGGCAGCGATGTGATGAAGATATGGAGGATGGAAACTGATGAGCAGGAGTTTGAGAAAGCAGCGAGAGGTCCTCTGCGTTGGCGGTGGTGCCTCTCTGCATACTTCACGCCAACTCAAGCAATGGATGCGGGAAGTTAATGCAGCGAGAACCATCCGTAGAATCGCGCAAGCCTCACGAAATGGTCGGCACGCCTATCATCTTTGATATTGAGGACCACCCTGATCGCATAACTGCGGTGGTGCTTGCCGATGTTGGTCTCACCAACTATCCGCAACCTCAAGGTCACTAAGATGTTAGTTGGCAAGCGGGCGGCAAACCTGATCTCCTCGCGGTGCTCCGAAGCTTCAAATCCCTAACAGCGAGCTCGAAGAGGCAGCGCGTTCAAGGAATCAATCCAGGAAGGAGCAAGCGAAGGGAAGATCACGTTGCGGTAACATTTGGCGTGAGCTGAACTTGGAGCGAGAGGGTCATGTTAAGCGTTGCTGATTTTCCATTGCCTTATAATGGGATACTTGGCCGTCCGGCTTTTCGCCAAGTTCATGGCAGCCTCTCATTATGCATACAACTTGCTCAAGATGCCGGCCGATAAGCGTCATCTCATCCATGGCGACAAGAAGGATGCTCTTATCTGCCGACAAGATTTCTGGGAGGTAGCAGCTGCGACAGATAGCAAATCACTTGCCGCTGAAGCTCCGGAGAAGAAGAAGACCAAGTCCGGCAAAGAGCTCGATGCCCACTCCGGCAAGCGCACCTCTTGGTGCTGCACTACCGTCGAGGCCGCACCATCGAGCTCCAGCGGCAAGTGCAAGAAGCGATGGCAGCTCCACGAAGACCAGAAGGTGCCGCCAAGGAGGGCGGCCGGTGGTACCTTCACCATCGGTGCCACTCGACCCTAAATAGGAAGCGCGCTTCGTTGCTTTCCTGCGGGCGAATGTCGGCGTGTTTGCATGGCAACCGTCGACATCCCGTGTTCCCAGGAAAGTAATTGAGCACCACCTAGCTATATGCGTCCTCATCGCGGCCCGTCAAGCGAGAAAGTCGGGAAGCGGGCATTGGGCGCCAGAATTCATTGCGAGAAGAGATCAAGAAGTTGGAAGCAGCAGGCCTTGTCGGAGGTGCTCCATCCTCGTGGTTGGCCAATCCTGTAGTTATGCGCAAGGCAAATGGGAAATGGAGACTTTGTATCGACTTCACGGATGTTAATAAAGCTTGTCCCAAGGACCCATTTCCTTGCCGCGCATCGACCAGATTATTGACTCCACGGTGGATGTGATTTGCTTTCATTTCTTGATGCATACTCGAGGATATCATCAGATCTTCATGGCGAAGAGGATGAAGAAAAAACGCATTCATCACCCCATGTGGCACCTCTGTTTTTATCGGATGCCTTTTGGGCTAAGAATGCTGGTTCAACATTTGCAAGAGTAGTCCATGGCGGCTTTTGAACCCCAAATGCGCGAAATGTAGAAGCCTACATGGATGACATAGTGGTCAAAACAAGGATAAAGCAACTCTAGTTCAAGATTTAGATGAGACCTTTGCAAATCTGCGCAAGATCAACCTCAAGCTCAACCCGAGAAGTGCGTGTTTGGAGTTCCTTCGGCAAGCTTCTCGGGTTCTTCCCATCTCAGCGGGAATTGAAGCCAATCCCGACAAGATCAAGGCCATTGAGCAGATTGAAGCACCAAAGCGCGTCAAGGATGTCGAAGACTTGCGGTTGCGTGGCTGCTCTCGGCAGGTTTATCTCTGGAGTCATCGGTGGCGCCCTGCCATTTTCAAGATTTTGAAAAAGCAGGTCAATGAAATGGACTCTGAAGCGGAGGCTGCTTGCGGAGACTTAAAGAGTACTGTCCTCCACTCCAATACTTATCGCACCTAGGCCACAAGAGAAGTTGCTGCTATACATTGCGGCAACCAATCAAATGGTTAGTGCTGCGTTAAGTAGCGGAAGGGAGGCGGAGCGATGAACCCGGCAACCAAGGAAGATGCATCCAGCGACAAGCGGGAGGCTTCTCCGACAAGCTCTGGTCCCGACAAAGGCAGATCTGCGTGAGGAATGAGAAGATTCAGAAAAGGATGGTGCAGCGCCCGGTGTACTGTCGGTTCCCTTCTGAGGCTAGGTCAAAGTACTCGGTGTCGAAGTTGCTTTCGGCCTCCTCATGGCCTCGAAAGCTGCGCCATTACTTCCAAGCACATGAGATAACGATCGTCACTCGCTTTCCCTGAAGAGAATATTGCAAAATCCGAAGCACAGGCGGGATTGTCGGTGGAGCCTTTGGGCCATCAAGCTTTGGCCTCAAGTTTGAAAGCACTTCAACTATCCAAAGAGCATTGGCGAGTTTATAGCAGAATGGGCCTTGACCAAGATGAAGAAATTCGAGACAGTATCCCGTCAAGGAAGCAAGTAAAAGTGGCTGATGTACTTTGATGGTGCCTTCTCGCTGCAAAGCGCCCGGTGCGGCGTCTTT